>JAECUM010006320.1:0-63724 GCA_016617855.1 Megalonaias nervosa | reverse complement strand
CTTGCATCTTTTAAAATATCGTTAATGCTAAGAGTAGGGCCACTAAATACTTGTATCTTATACATATTGTTAATGCTAAGAGTCGGGCCACTAAATACTTGTATCTTATACGTATTGTTAATGCAGGGAGTCAGGCCACTGAATACTTGTATCTTATACATATTGTTAATGCTAAGAGTCAGGCCACTAAATACTTGTATCTTATACGTATTGTTAAAGCAGGGAGTTGGGCCACTAGATACTTGTATCTGATATGTATTGTTAAAGCAGGGAGTCGGGCCACTAAATGCTTGTATCTTATAGGTATTGTTAATGCAGGGAGTCGGGCCACTAGATACTTGTATCTTGTACGTATTGTTAATGCAGGGAGTTGGGCCACTAGATACTTGTATCTTATACATATTGTTAAAGCAGGGAGCAGGGTCACTAGTTACTTGTATCTTATACATATTGTTAATGCAGGGAGTTGGGCCACTAGATACTTGTATCTTATACATATTGTTAATGCAGGGAGTTGGGCCACTAGATACTTGTATCTTACACGTATTGTTAATGCAGGGAGTAGGGCCACTAGATACTTGTATCTTATACATATTGTTGATGCAGGGAGTTGGGCCACTAGATACTTGTATCTTGTACGTATTGTTAATGCAGGGAGTTGGGCCACTAGATACTTGTATCTTATACGTATTGTTAAAGCAGGGAGCAGGGCCACTAGTTACTTGTATCTTATACATATTGTTAATGCAGGGAGTTGGGCCACTAGATACTTGTATCTTATACATATTGTTAATGCAGGGAGTTGGGCCACTAGATACTTGTATCTTACACGTATTGTTAATGCAGGGAGTAGGGCCACTAGATACTTGTATCTTATACATATTGTTAAAGCAGGGAGTAGGGTTACTGGGAGCTTGCATTTTATGCATGTACTTATTACTTTATGACATTGTACAGTGGGGCCCCGGCTTATGAACCTAATCGGTTCCCGGACGGCGTTCGTAACCTGGGGTGTTTGTAACCCGGAACGCGTTTTCCCATAGGGTCCCATTGGTAAATTTTTAATCTGTTCCCAAGCCGAAAAAAAATCGCCGAAAATCGCTGCTACATTAAAAAAAGGTGAAAAAAGGAGCACTCACACAACACATACACAACACATACATAGCAATAAAACACACAAACACACTCAAAACCCACAAAAACAACACAAACATGACACAAAAATAAACACAAGAACACCACAGACTCCTTTTCTCACATTTTTTCACTCTATTTGAGTAGAGGCATCCTCATGTGAGCTCAAGTGTTCGAAATTTTGCGCACAATGAATGGCGGTTCGGTTCGTAACCCGAGTCACCGTTCGTAACCTGAGTCATTTTTTTGGTCAGCCTGGCATTCATAACCCGGATCGTTCGTAACCCAGGGCGTTTGTAAGCCGGGGCCCCACTGTATTACCTTTGGACATTGTATGCTATGAATTTATAGAGATCAATATTTCTGGATTTCACAGTTGCTACCAACCATAGATTTAAATTTCCAATGAAAATTGATCCAGCTAAAGTCAGAATTGGTCCCTTGCTCCATTCACGAATTTAGGAATGATGAAAAAGTTATTTTCAGCAAAGCCATGAAATATGATTTTTTTTCACTGTAGTATGAAGTTAAAATTCAGAGCAAGAGTGCCTTATTAGTCTAATATCATTCTGTTTTTCTTTCATTGCAGCTCTACAATGAAGAAATTATTGATCTTCTTGATACAACCAGAGATCCAGAGTCAAGAGTGAGTTCAAATTTTTGTCATAGTAGAATGTGCTTTTTCATGCTTGCAACATAGGGAGTACATTTTTAGACCAGAATATGCCAAAATTGATTTCAGATCTTTAAAATTCAGTCCTTTTCAGAAAATATTCTAGAATAAGTTTTACCTTGCAAACGAGTTTAAATTGCTTCAGTATTGAGTAGCTGGAGATTCAAGTTGGGTATCAGAAATATTGTATCTGATCTACACTGAGTTTAAGAAGTTATTTCCATTCAAAATTAAATTAAACCATTGAAATGCGGTGTTTGGCTTACTGGGTTGATGTTTTATGGCACAGCAACACTTTGAAGGTAATTTTTGTACCAAGGCAAGAAGAGTAAGGTGCTTTGCTTAAATACATACCACAGTACATGATCTTAGTTTGATCTAGTAGTGGGAATCGAAACTGCACCTTTCTGGTCACAAGGCCAATGCCTTAACCACTGAGATACTGCAGCTTCTTGTACCACTAATTCCACTGTGATGTAGCAGTAGCATCCATGGTTTCATCAGTTTGAAGATTCTGTGTTAGAAATAAGATCCTGTGTTACAAATAAGATATTATGAAGTTTTCATGTTTTGCAAGGTGGATACAGGCAAGACACTGTTCACAAAAATGTTAAATTTGTTTTATTATATAGTAAAAACTGTCTTGAGAGACTTATGCTATGAGCAGGCCACCTGTCATATATGACCACATTTATCATACAAAGATTGATTCATTATAAAAACACACTGTCATGAGTGACCAACTGCTGAATGCAACCAGCAACTGATTTTTAGGCAGAATATGCGTTTTGACATTGCTTTGAACAACTGCATTGCAAAAACAGATCAAAACACCATTGAGCTTTATTTAATACTCTGTAGCCATGACCACATATGAGGTTCTGCAGGCAAAATGTAGATGTTCTTAAGAAACAAACAAAAATACATTGAGTCTGGCTGTTGGTTTCCTAGAATCTACTAGTAGTATTATATGTTACAGTCTGTAACCATATTTTAATGAGATGGGTACAACCTTAAACCTTTTAATTGTGTAGCTACAGTACTGTACTGGGGTGAATGAGGTCTTTGTCTTATAAAAAGTTATTTGCTCTTTTCAGGTTAGTTAATAATCTGTTGTTATTATTAATGTAAGCATCTTTGCTAGCTTTATCAATGTTACTGTTGTTCAAACCAGCACATGAAACTGAACATACCATGGCTAGATATATCTTCATTGGTTTACTTAGAGCATCTGTTGAATCCGTTTGTTTATTGAGTTCATCCATTTTTGTTTATGTCATGGATAACTTAGGTTGTATATAAATTTCTTGAGTAGTATTGTGATAGTTAACTTTACATTTTATGGACAGGGTAATAAGGTATGTACAGGATACTTTAAATTCAACCTCCCAATTCATATACCATAATGCCACTAGGTGGCATGTAAACTTAAAATGGTTTTTTGTGTAATTTTAGTACTGTATAAAATTTTTAAATTAAAGCATGTAATGTTTTAATAAAAACTTGAATACATGTAATATTCTTAATAAGAACTTTGAATAAAGGACAAAATACATTTGCAGTAATTTTCATGCACAGAATTGTTCTGGCAGATCAAGATCTTTGTATTTTGCAGTTTGACCCGACTTATAAGTAAGTATATATGTTACATAAAAGAGCTACAGATTCTTGTATAGAGAACTTCAGTATTACTATGTTAATTCGAAATCTTATATTTCTTGATAAATGAGTAGTATTGATGTCAAGGTTAAAGTCTTTTGAGCCAGCTATTTTGCCTTAAAGGTTAGCATTGTATCTGCATCATTTGGTGTAAAACAACCACTTGCCCACCACCCAAATACTGCCCAACACCCCACTTTGATGGGATGCAAACCAATTGTAGGTTAGCTCCTTCATGAACATTATGGTATCCATATATAGCTTAGTTAACTAGGGCAAGTGAGATGATTAAATGATGTGATAGGAGCAAATAGCAATGGTCAGAGTTGGACTTAAACCCAGGACCTTCTGATTCAGAATCTGTTGTGCCAACCAAATGTGCACACATGCTGTTAGGTAAATGATATCTTTTAATAATAAACTGCTCTTCTTTCTACACAGGGTCGAAAGTCTCATATTAAAATTCATGAAGATGCCGGAGGAGGAATATATGTCGTTGGAGTGACCACTAAGCCAGTTAGCTCTCTTAATGATGTAAGTATGAGAACAGCAGTGGTGTATATATACATCCAGGGTTGTGGTGGTTCTGTTGAAGTCCCTTTTCCACATAAAAAAATACATTGTGTGTGAGAAAAAGATATAAAAAAAACTTTGTCCTTTTCAGGAAGAACAAACCACCCTTTTCATAATGGACCTCTACCCCTGCTCTGGGCAGATATCTTGGATCTGTCCCTTACAGTTGGGGATAAGGTTAATTTTTAGAGTGTCAGGTATGGGATTGGACTCATCACCAAGTGTCTTTAAGGCAAATTCATTGAATGGAATATTATTCAAAACAAAGCAGATGCTAGTACTATTAGTTTTCTTTTTGACTGGCTTCTTGACAGTTTGAAATTGATAACTGAGCAAAAGACTTTGTTTTGTAAATACTTCAACTTTCAAGAAGTACAAGTGTAAACAAAATTTTACACTAATTGTTCATGAGGCAGAGTTCCATTGTACATGAACATAAATGTGATAGTTTTTAAGTACAACTTTTGAATTTAAACAAAAGGATGGTCCCACTGTTTCATTTGTTTTCTATTTTGTAAATCCATTGATAGAGTTTCTTGATACATTGGATGAATTATTATCAAGCTCAGAATATTCATTATTTTGGCACATGTGCTTGCACATTTGACTTTGCTGTCAAAGTCAGTCATGCAAAATTTGTGTTAACGTTTTGGTTAAAGTTTCTTCATTTGCCTATATTATCTAAACCTCTTGATTGATTTTCTTGTGATGAATTGCAACGTTGTCTCTCTTGGTAAAGAGGGATTGTTAATTAGATTTGGCAGTCGTTATCTAGAGGATGACTTTCCTTGATTTTATTGCCTGGTGTGAGTGGATAGATGGAACATCAACAGAGAACTGAGCAAGACTATTGAGAAGAAATAATACAATACAAACCCCCTGTAGACAAGGAAGTAAACGTTTAATAACAAAAAAAAACTAATAGTGTCAGGTTCAATTCAAACAATTTACGTTAACAGAATTTAATAGCAGTGTTCAATTTTGGATTTATTTTGTCATGATGATGAGTGGTGAAAAGAACACAATGTCCATGACTGATTTGCATCACCTAGCGTCACTTTCTGTCTTCGACACCGTGTATCACACTTCTTCCCCCCCTACGTGTATACCTTGATCTTCTGTGATCTTCCTATTCTGAACGCTTCATCTCTTTTCTGGACTTCCGTCTTTCGGACTGTCCCCGTCTGTTCCTGGGAGCTGTTCCCTTAATGCTGTTCTCTTTCAGAAATTGTGCATTCTAGCACTAAAGCCTGTCTTTTCTTACAAGACAGCCACCTGGTCCCTTTTTCTTGTTTTAATGAGGAAAGCACTATTCTCTACTTTTTCCCCAGAGCCAAATCTTATCCTCACGCAGGAAATTTTGGACTATAGAAATTCAACCAAGGTTGTTACTTTTAAATTCACATTACTTCCAAGGTGTACACCTTAATTTAACTGACCAATCAAAATCAGCGGTTCCTAATTTTCCCAAGATAATTATTCCTTTGTTACGTATCGGCTCGTTCAAAGTAACACAAAGAAAGAGTGACTACAACAAGCCTTGTAAATTGTAACAAAAATAATTTATTTCCCTAGAAAACACGGTGAAAAGGTAAATAGATGAAACAAGACTTACGATTTACGAAGAAGATCCAAAAATTGTCCTAAAATTGTGAAAACACATAAGTCCTGTGAAATAAACAGTTCTAATTTGATATAGTCTGAATCTCAGTTCCGTTCCAAGATGGCGGATGATGACGTCAGACGAAGGCTAACACAAAATGTCCAGAATTTTCACTGTGAATCACAATTTGAATTGTTCTGCTGCAATTTAGAAAGTTTCAACAAATGTCTTTGTCCAAAGCCAGTAGGGCTGTTCTCCAGGGAAAATAATTATTTAGAAAGTAGATGAAGTACAGCTACCACCACTAACAACACACATGTTGTTCCTAACACGTACGAATGGACAAACACCTCTTTCCAGCACAGAAATACCTTTTCCTTAAGGTATTAGAAACTCTGTAAGATGTTATGATGTGACTCTCAAATATAACCGACTACGACTATGATTACGACTAAACATTTCTTACAGGTAACTGAGCATTTGAAACAAGCTAATGCGTCATTACATGTACACACGCATGAAGGACACGTGTTGATTTCGCAATCCATCTGGACATTACAAAAGCGTAAACAAGTAATAACATGGTCCCAGCCAATCATTTACATAGCTCTTTCTCACTGTTTACTTGATACGAAAAACCGTCATGCAAAAATCGTGCTTACACGAGTCACATTTACGTTTTAAATAAATACGATGTTTCTAACATACTATTAGACCTTGCTAACGTAATCATCACCATAATAATAATAATATTTAGTGGTATAAAAATAAAATAAAAATGAAACAAAGAATTAGAAGAATTTAAATTTTAACACATATGCAATTTGACTACAGGGTCGTAACACTTTCCCCCATAAAGAAAAAAGAAAGATTTATGTAATAAAGCTTTCTTTTTTACCAGATGTAAATTATACATGAGGTAAAAAAACATTTACATAAGAAGAACTCTTATGAATCTACACAAAGGTGTGTATGAAAATGACATTTCTATACACGGGAAAGTGCGTCTGCAATCAAATTATCTTTTTCTTTAATGTGCCTGATGTCAAGATTGTACTCTTGCAAAAATAAACTCCATCTCAATAGTCTTTGATTCTTATTTTTCATTCTGCTGATGAAAGTAAGGGGGTTGTGATCACTAAACACAACAACCGGAGAAGGAGCTGAGCTGATATAAACTTCAAAATGCTGTAATGTTAGTATTAAAGCCAAGCATTCCTTCTCGATTGTTGAGTAGTTTCTTTGGTGTTTATTTAATTTCTTAGAGAAATAACACACTGGGTGTTCTACACCATTTTTGTCATCTTGAAGCAAAACTGCTCCAACCCCAACATCACTTGCATCCACAGATAGTTTGAATGGTTGACTGAAATCTGGAGCTGTTAAAACTGGTGCACTTTAAATATGGCTTTTAATCTATCGAAAGCCTCTTGACATTTTTCAGTCCAAAGAAACTTGTTTTTCTTTCTCAACAAGTTTGTCAGAGGTTCAACAATATCAGAGAAATTGGAACAAAATTTGTGATAGTACCCAGCCATACCCAAGAATTGCATCAGCTGTTTTCTACTGACAGGCACAGGAAATTCAGAAATAGCCTTGACATTAGCATCTATAGGTTTAACCTGATCATGTTCCACAATATGTCCTAGAAAAGTAACACAAGCACGGCAGAACTCACTTTTAGATAAATTAATAGTCAAATTTGCATCCGTGAGTCTGTCGAAGAACTTCCGAATCATGGCTAGATGTTCTTTCCAGGTGTTGTTGTAGATGATGACATCATCAATATAGGCATCACAATTGTCTAGACCAGAAGTAATCATATTCATAAGGCGTTGAAAAGTACTTGGAGAACCCTTCATCCCAAATGGCATTACTTTATACTGGTAGAGTCCATCTGGAGTCACAAATGCCGAAATTTCTTTTGCTCTTTCCGTTAATGGAATTTGCCAAAAACCCTTCAGAAGGTCGAATTTAGTGACGTATTTGGCATTTCCAATTTTGTCGATACAATCGTCGATTCTTAGCAATGGAAATGAGTCTGTTTTTGTCACACTGTTCACCTTCCTATAATCCGTACACATTCGGAAAGTTTTATCCGGTTTCGGAACAAGAATGCACGGTGAACTCCAATCACTCTTACTGGGCTCTATAAAATCATTTTCCAGTAAATACTGAATCTCTTTTTTCATGTATTCCTGTTTAAAAGGATTCATCCTGTATGGGTGTTGTTTCATGGGTTTTGAATCTACTATTTCAACGTCGTGAAAAATTTTGTTTGTCCTTGTAGGTATGTCTGGAAACAAGTGTTCATATTCAGACAATAATTGTTTAAGTTCACTTTTTTCTTGATTTTGTAAATGAGAAAGTTTCTGGTCTAGATTTTCCATAACTTCCGAATTCCGAAGACTTGTTGTTCCAAGATTAGTAGAATCCAACTGAATTCCTTCATTCAAATCCTCAGCTGGTGGGACAGGTACAACTAAATTAATTGCATGATTTACCTGGCTATTTCTTTCAACATACTCCTTTAACATATTGATGTGGCACAGTTGTTTTGGTTTTCGCCTATCAGGAGTATTTATAATGTAATTTAAATCACTTATTTTCTTTTCAACCGTGTATGGACCATAATATTTTGCCTGAAGAGGATTTTGTGGAATGGGCAAGAGAGCCAGGACTCTATCACCAGATTGAAAACTCCTTTCATCTTTGATTGAGTAGAGTGCAAATTTGCTCTTGCAACCTCACAAGCCTTTGACAATTTATACTTGAAATCAGAGACATAATCAAGAAGATTAAGTTCTGTTTCTTCATTTGAAAGAAGTTTCTCTTTCATTAACTTTAAAGGTCCACGCACAGTATGTCCAAATACCAGTTCAAAAGGACTGAACCCTAGAGATTCCTGAACGGACTCTCTAACTGCAAACAAAAGTAAATGAATGCCTTCATCCCAGTCTTTACCTGTGTCAAAACAATATGATTTCATCATGTTTTTCAGAGTTTGGTGAAATCGTTCCAAAGCCCCTTGGCTCTCAAGATGATAGGCAGATGATTTGAACTGTTGAATGTCCAATTCATGCATGGCTTGCTGGAAAATTCCAGACATGAAATTTGACCCTTGATCCGATTGGACAAATTTGGGAAGGCCAAATTGAGTAAAGAACTTTATCAAAGCCTTTACTATATTTTTGGTTTTAATATTCCTCAAAGGATATGCCTCTGGGAATCTTGTTGACTCACACATTATGGTCAACAAATATTGGTTGCCTGACTTGGTCTTTGGTAACGGACCAGCACAATCTACCATAATTCTACTGAATGGTTCATCAAATGCAGGAATAGGTTGCAGATGAGCTTTAGGTATCTTTTGATTTGGTTTTCCTACTATTTGACAAGTATGACAAGATCTACGAAACTTGCACACATCACTTTTGATTTTTGGCCAATAGAAGTGAGTTAAGATCTTGTAATACGTTTTATTTATCCCTAAATGACCAGCCATAGGAGTTTCATGGGCCAAACTAAGTATTTCCTGTCTGTAAGGTTTCGGAATCACAATCTGATAGTTCACTGACCATTCGTCACTAGCGGATACCTCGGGAGGTCTCCATTTTCTCATAAGAACTCCATTTTTAATGAAGTAACAGACAGGTACTTCAGTTGCTTCTTTTTCACTAACGGCCCGCTGAAACAAACAGGAGATCTCAGGATCCTTCTCCTGTTCGACGACAAGTGATTGTCGTTTATCACCCTGATCAGATAAAAGAGAATGAGTATTCAAAAGAGGATCACTATGATCAATACCTTTTGACTGATCCAAATTAGAAGTGAAACTGACCTCATCAAAAGCCTGACCAATACATGTGTCAGCTAAAGGAATGCATTCCTTATCAAAATCATTCTCAAGAGCTTTCTTTGCCATACCTCTGGTAACTGCACAAGCTGGGAATAAATCAGGGATTTCTTTTTCAATAGGATCAACTTTCTGATCCAAAGAAGGCTTGTCAGTTACAAGTGGATTAACCACAACCTTGTCTCCAGCTAAGTCATTGCCTAGCAACAAATGAATGCCCTCAACGGGTAAAGTAGACACTACACCGACTGTCACAGGTCCTGAAACTAAGTCTGATGACAAATTAACAGAATGGAGAGGAACATTAACAAAGCCGCACTCTACTCCCTGAATGAGAACACTCTCATTAGAACAGGTCTTCTCAGAAGAAGGCAAAATACCTGAAACTAAAAGACTCTGAGAAGCTCCTGTATCCCTCAAAATTTTAATAGGGATAGGATTGGCCAAATCACCCAAGATGATATAGAACCCTTTGACATGAATGGTTCATAATTCTCCAAAACACAATCAGACTGAGGTTTTTCAAACCCAACAAATGTATTGTTTTCAATATATGACCGTGACCATGACCTCTTAGAAATAAGAGCATTTGGGATAGGTCTATCTTGATTCTGATGCCTATTTTTCAATTTGAAGCAATCAGAAATGACGTGTCCTTTTTTCTTACAATAGGTACACGTAGGAATAGACAAGGATTTTGAATCAAGTCTCTCAGAGGCTTGATTTTTAGAATTTGTGCCAGATTGAGTTTTACTGAGAGTCGTATTTGGTTGAAACACCTTTCTATCAGTAGACTGCTGAGTGAAAGATTTGCTTACAGCACGAACTTTATGAGTTAAGGAATACTCATCAGCAACAATAGCAGCTTTTTCCAAGGTTTCAAACTTATGCTCTTCGAGATGATTCTTAATGTCACTATGGACACAGTTCTTGAACTCTTCAAGTAATATTAATTGTTCAAGACCTTCAAAATCATGTTCGATTTTCTTGGCTAAGCACCATCTTTTGAATAACTGTTCTTTTTCTCTAGCAAATTCAACATAAGTTTGTCTAGCATCTTTCCTATAGTTTCTGAACTTTTGCCGA
Source organism: Megalonaias nervosa (assembly GCA_016617855.1). Classification (NCBI taxonomy): domain Eukaryota; kingdom Metazoa; phylum Mollusca; class Bivalvia; order Unionida; family Unionidae; genus Megalonaias; species Megalonaias nervosa. Next base: position 53,140 of record JAECUM010006320.1, on the reverse strand, counting down.
TAAGCCTCAGGGACTGATGCATAACCCTTCAAGATGCATTCCTTAACCAAATCGTAATCAGAACTTTGTTGTACTGACAGAGATATATAGATATCTCTGGCCTTGCCACAAAGTACACTCTGCAATAATTGAGTCCAATACTCTCTTGGCCATTTCGAATTCTCAGCAACTTTTTCAAAAAGAATAAAATATTTGTCTACTTCCTTTTCACTAAAAGGGGGAACTAACTTGATATTTCCTAAAATGTTAAAATTTGAATTTGCACGGGAAATGGAATCGTGCCTGTCACTTGCCAGATCCAATTCTTTCATTTTAATTTGCATCTGTCTCTCTCTCTCCCTTTCTTCAAATTGCATTTGTTCCTTTTGTAATTCTATTTGCCTTTCTTTTTCCCTTTCTTCTATTTGTCTTTGTTCCTTTTGTAATTCTATTTGCCTTTCTTTTTCCCTTTCTTCTATTTGTCTTTGTTCTTTTTCTCTCTGAAATTCGAGCTTCCTCAACTCTACGTCCATCTTTTTCATTTTCAGTTCCACTTTCTTAGTGTCAGAGTCTGTCATAAACTTACTGACAGATGCCAAAACACTTTGATCAAAAATATTCGTTTCTACCAAATGTTGAATTAAAATATTTTTGATTTCTTGTTTAGTCAAGGAAGCTTTTGCTTCAGAAAGATTGTACTTTCTGGCAAGTTCAAGCAACTCATCCTTCTTCAGACTATCCAACTGTTCTTGAGTTGGGTTAGAAAGAAAACTCTCCACTTTTGACATTCTTAAAGAAAGCCTGTTGTTTTCACTAAGATTTCAAATAAAATAAACTAGGGAATTTAAATTTCAATTTTTAGCCAATTTCATATATCAGCCAAATTCATATATCCCGGACAAGCCCCCGATTTCTTTACGTTACGTATCGGCTCGTTCAAAGTAACACAAAGAAAGAGTGACTACAACAAGCCTTGTAAATTGTAACAAAAATAATTTATTTCCCTAGAAAACACGGTGAAAAGATAAATAGATGAAACAAGACTTACGATTTACGAAGAAGATCCAAAAATTGTCCTAAAATTGTGAAAACACATAAGTCCTATGAAATAAACAGTTCTAATTTGATATAGTCTGAATCTCAGTTCCGTTCCAAGATGGCGGATGATGACGTCAGACGAAGGCTAACACAAAATGTCCAGAATTTTCACTGTGAATCACAATTTGAATTGTTCTGCTGCAATTTAGAAAGTTTCAACAAATGTCTTTGTCCAAAGCCAGTAGGGCTGTTCTCCAGGGAAAATAATTATTTAGAAAGTAGATGAAGTACAGCTACCACCACTAACAACACACATGTTGTTCCTAACACGTACGAATGGACAAACACCTCTTTCCAGCACAGAAATACCTTTTCCTTAAGGTATTAGAAACTCTGTAAGATGTTATGATGTGACTCTCAAATATAACCGACTACGACTATGATTACGACTAAACATTTCTTACAGGTAACTGAGCATTTGAAACAAGCTAATGCATCATTACATGTACACACACATGAAGGACACGTGTTGATTTCGCAATCCATCTGGACATTGCAAAAGTGTAAACAAGTAATAACGTGGTCTCAGCCAATCATTTACATAGCTCTTTCTCACTGTTTACTTGATACAAAAAACCATCATGCAAAAATCGTGCTTACACGAGTCACATTTACGTTTTAAATAAATACGATGTTTCTAACATACTATTAGACCTTGCTAACATAATCATCACCATAATAATAATAACATTTAGTGGTATAAAAATAAAATAAAAATGAAACAAAGAATTAGAAGAATTTAAATTTTAACACATATGCAATTTGACTACAGGGTCGTAACACCTTTCATCAGATTTTGACAGCCTAAAATCTGAGAAATATGATGCAGATCAGCATCCCTTTGAAAATGGCTATTTGACGTGATTCACCTCAAAGCGGTTATGGTTGGTAGCTCTAATGTCTACTTTCTTAGGACAGCGTGGCGATGCCTGGGTCAATTCTAAATGGGCTGTAGATGCTGGCCTTTCAAGTTTAACACTGACATGAAGAAAAGGTCGAAGTGATCCTTCACAAAGACCTTGCTGGCTTGACTGTAATAAAATTTTAATGCACAGTGAATTCAATTTTAAGGTTCCATACTTATTTAAAATTCGACACATTACATGAATCATGATGAAGCTAAGTTTATTTTGCAACATGCAATCTCTCTCCCCGTGACCTTCTCAAGGTCACAGTTATAAACATGCATTAGGGTGTTGAAGTTTTTTTATTTGTTATTTTCTTAAACCCATCGAGAGATTTTCTTCTTGCTTGGAATGAAGAATTTTGAAACAAAGGCAATTGATTCTTGACAAGCTTGCTCACTTGTTTGACTTTGGGGTCAAGTTCACAGTCATAGAACATGTGCATCCAGGTTTTGTTTACATTATTTTCAGTTGGTTTTATATCCTAAACCCTATGATGGGTTTTCTTCATGCAGTGTACTTGGGTGAATCATTATTAAGCTAAGATATCTCAATCTGTGACATGTTTGCTGAATGTTTTGACCTAGGGGTTATTGTTAACACATTTTACAGCTGTGCTTTGATCACAGAGTTTATATGCAGAATCTGACATTTTTTAATGCCATTATAATGATTTGTTTTCATATTTGTACAAAGTTTTTAAACCTTTTATTTACATGGACTCTTTGCTTTGCAATGGATATATGTTTTCTGAACACAAATCTAGTTTTTAGCACTATTGGTCATAGACCAGAAGAGCTTATGGTATATCCTGTTGCCCATTGTCTGATGTCTGTTGTCTGCCCATGGCATAGGTTTGTTATTGCAACACATCTCAAACTTGTTGGAAGATTACTGTGAAACGTTACACAGACACACACATCTCATGGTCGAGTTGGTCCTAAATGAAAATGGTGTTGCTCAGACATCCAGTATGTTCCCACCACAATGGCCTGCTTGAAAATCTTATTGCTACACCTGCTGAATGGATGGTAATATCAAATGATTTATTATGATGTCTGTTTACTTCTGAAAGAAAATTGTGCCAATCTGATGTCCAGTATGACCATCATGGCTGCCATCTTGAAATTCATGTTGATGCTACTTGTTCTGAATGGTAAGTCATATCAGCATGGTGTTAACACCAGAAGACTTCTTATGGTGTCTAGTTGCACCTAAGCAAAAAATGATACTGATAGTACATCAAATATCATCTTTGCTAGCCAAGGTTCCGATATGTTAACCCTATCTACACCATGGCAGATCGATCAGATATTTCAGTGCTTTGTCCTAGCAACATCTATTGGAAATCATAGTTGCCTCTCTTAATAAGTAATACAACTAACCAATAGCATGTAACAGTGGTGCTTTGTGAATCAGCTGAAAATGTTAGAGGTAATTGATTTCAAAAGGATATTTGGTAAGTTTAACATCGAAAGTATGACTTTGTACCTGAGAGAAGCCATTACAGTTGTATTTGAAGGAAAGGATAGTTTTGTACAAACACAGACTGGCAGTGGAAAATTACTTATGTACGAGTTCATTCCAGTTGTATGCTCCGCTTCTCTCAATTATGTAGGAGCAGTGTTCAAATTTGAACAAGTTGATTTTGATGGATGCATTAGTTTGCCACCACAGCCAATGAAACTCACAGACCAGAAGCACTGAAATATCTGATTGATCCACCAAGGTGTAGATAGGTTAATATATCAGAACCTTTGCTAGTGAAGATGGTCAAATATAGTCCTCACAACAGCCATCTTAAAAATCTTGTTATTGCTACCTCTTCTGATTGGAAAGTCGCATCGACATGAGGTTTTCATCAGAAGACTTCTTACGATGTGTAGTTGATCCTAAATGAAAATAGTACTGATCTGATGTCCAATATGGCTGCCATGGCAGCAGTCTTGAAAATGTTGTTATTGCTCCTTCTTCTGAGTGGAAAGTCACGTCTGCATAGAGTTTTGAGCAAAAGATTTCTTACAGTGTCAGGTTTGTCATAAATGAAAATGGTGCTGATCTAACCTCCGATGTGGCAACCAAATTTTGCAAATCATGTTGTTACTTCTAGATGGAAAATGGTATTTTCACCTAAATACCTGGCATGGTGGCAATCTTGAAAATCTTTTTGTTGCTACTCCTACTGAATGGATGGTCATAATCACATGTGGTTTTAACCAAAAGACTTCTAATGATGTCAGGTTGGTCATAAATGGAAATGGTGTAAATCCTACATCCATTATGGCCATCACAAAGGCATATTTGAAAAGCTTTTATTACTCAAAAGTATCAGAGATGGTTTCAGCACTCAGCAGTTAAAAACAAGAAATAATCATGAATTCCTGGAGATTATTTTCAATCAATAGAGTGTCAATCTCATCAACTGATTTGTTTTACTATTTATCTTAAATGGAAAATATTTTGCAAAACAAATTTAGATTAGATAAAATATTTCTGTTGTCTTAACTGTCATATTCCCTTAAGAAGTCTTTTATGACTTGTGATAGTAAGGATACTGCTTCATTCAGTGGTTGTGAGATAGTAGGATAAACTACTAAACAATTTTACTTCATCAGCCATCATGAAAGAGTTCTAAAATTCAATTGACAGGGTCTCTATGAATTATTTTGCTTTATGATTATGATGCACCATCATTGCAGGGATGCATCAGTAGGTACTAAAGCATAGCAAGAGGATGTAGCATGATGACTGATGATGTAATTAATCATGTGGCACAAGATTTTTGTTAGAGTTAGATGCATTTTTATTGATAGAACATAATACTGTCAATGTATTGGTTGGAAACCTCTATTATCATATTGTACACTAATCCATTGACCAAGGGTTCTACTTGCTGGCCCTTGGTTTCTTAAAGTAAAGATATTTTTAGATGGGGACTGGTAGATTCTATTAATTGACTTAGAAAAGTCCTTTAATATACTTTATATTATTGATACTTGATAATGTTGATACAACAATAGCATCCTGATTAATGCCTTGCAATGAGATATTGTATTTTAGCAGTTTTAATTTGTTTTTATCCCTTCTTCCATTTTGGCTTATGCACAGTGAAGTAACACATTACATTTTTATTTTTGTTGCAGACTCTGCAGTGTCTTCAGATTGGTTCCCTGTCTCGGGCTACAGCCAGTACCAACATGAACTCTCAGTCATCACGGTCTCATGCTATTTTCACTCTGCATATCAAGCAGACACGGGTCTCAACAGAAGAGGTAAGTGCATAAGCATCATGATTAGTTGTGGGTCCAGTTGAAAAATGTGCACAGTAACTATTTTAACCCATTACCTGTCCGTCACAGTAACTATTTTAACCCATTACCTGTCCATCACAAGAGTTACTTGAGATAAGCAGCAACCCACATTCTTTCAGATAGGCCTTCATCTTGTTACAACTAAGGGCAATTATTTGTAACAAAAGTAGCTTAGAAACTTTTCAGTATAGGATGATACTATATTACTATTTGATACTTGATCTGCTGGATACCTCTTCAACTGAGTTATGGCCCTTGATAATATAATCATTGGGACTTCTTGAACTTTCATCACACGTCATATTTTCCATTCATTCATAGTGATGAGTTATGGCCCTTGATAATATAATCATTGGGACTTTTTGAACTTTAACCACAGATCATATTTTCCAGTCATTCATAGATGATGAAGATGGTCGAGATGCAGAGCCACAACAGGAGTTTGAGACCCTGACAGCCAAGTTCCACTTTGTGGACCTAGCAGGGTCAGAGAGACTCAAACGGACAGGGGCTACGGGTGACAGGGCCAAGGAGGGTATCTCAATCAACTGTGGATTGGTAAGACAATGACCAGTTTATTAGATCCTTTGTAATATGGACAGTCATGGAATTAACTGTTTCTGTCCATAATTAACATGAATTCACTAGCAAACTAATCTTAAGATTTATTTGTAAAGGATGTGGTCAAAATATGTCATGCATTGCCATTGCCTGTTAAAATCCGGTGTTCACTGGGATGGATTTTGCAGTACACTGAAAGCTGTGTCAAAAACACATCCATGAGTTATAAAACAGCTGTATTGCCAGACTTGTCCAGCAAATGAGCTGAAGTGTTGGGTTTCTAACATGGAATATCGTACATTTGTCATATGGTGCACATATTTATTCCATGCAATTACACACACAAGAATGCACACACACACACACACACACACACACACACACAGAATAATAACTACATATTTTTAAAAATAAATTGTAATTTACAAGCTTAAAATTAAATGAATGCAGAGTGGTTGTAGAAAATTAAAGATTTAAAAGCATGTGGTACAGAAAGGGATGTTCACTGCAAAATAAGAACTTAAAGGACAGGTTCTTCATAAAAGTAAATACTTAAAATTGAGTATGAGTTGAATTAAGCGCAGATATAAGCTAGGCTGCAGGTACTATTAGCAGTTACTACAAATTAAAGCAAATAAGCACAAAGCTGAGCAAAACTGAAAGAACAAAAAGAAAGTTTTACAAAAATAAGATAAACTATGCTCTAAATGAAAGTTACTTGCGTAGGCCACACTTACAGGTTGACCCCTACCCACCCATGACTGCAACAACCTGCGGAAAATACCTAAGACTTTGCACATTGAATCTCATTTGGCAGGATGTTCTAGACCTGGTGAGCAGCAAACTTGAATGAAGCCTTGCCTGACCTTTCTTTTTGCACCTTGGAATGTCCAAAATATTATTGTACCTGAAATTGTAATGAATTTTTCTTTGAACAAGGTTGGAGATATATCAGGATGTCATGCCATATAGTTTTAGAGATATCTGGGTGCCATGCCATATGTGATTTTATAAACTTGTAAAGCCATGCTTCAGAGTCATTTGAAGTAGAAAGTTGGTGATCCTGCCATGTAAACAACTAGTCATAGGAGTTGTATAATAAGATCACTGATCTGTTTTGTTGTCAAAGCCAATCTTTACATTATGAAACAGTATGTGTTAGAACTGTGTCACATTGATAGGCACAATTGCTAAACAGACTTGTCACTAGGTGATTAGCACATAAGAAACAAAAATAAAAATAAATGCCAGAAAAATGCAGCTTTATAAAAGACAATTGTAAAGTCATCATGTTTTCTTTATTGGCAAGCAAGGTTACCATTTCAACAGAGATGTGGCCCTTGATAATATAGTCACTGGAGCAACATGGTTATGACAATAAAGATAATAATTTTCCAGACATGGATAATATTTATTAGTACACAAATTATCTGGACAGAGAGAAAAGTATTTTTAAGTGTCTGGATATTTGGGTCAGTGGTGGTTGTTACATCACACTGTACAAGTTGATAGTCATCATATTGACATTGGTTTTAAGGTCACAGGTTTTGATTTGGGTTTTTAGCTGTACTGACATGTAAACATAATTACACAAGCAAGTATGTATGGATTTCTATAATTTAACCCAGTGATTTTTCTTCAGAAAATATTTCCTGCAGATTAATCCAAACTTCCCCAGTGATATCTTGACTTTTCTGAAACAAGTTCAGTGATTATTATTCATAATAGCTGATTCAAGGTGAAAGTTAACAACAAAAATTTTTGCACTGTGCTTGCAGTTGTCTTGTGAACTCAGACATAAGAAAATTGTTTGCTTTTTTTAATAATCAAATTTGATGTGTTAAAATTTCTTGAGAATATTAGAGATGGTTTCAATACTCAGCAATTAGAAAGAACAAGCTTCTAGGAGTTTCATTAGAAGTTAGTAACTGGCATTGTTAGTCTCATGTTTGTACAGGAATTAATGCACGCAATTCCAGAATTTTAAAACAAAAGATCATATTAAAATTGTATAATGCATCACTTATTCTGTCAGAGATGATTCATCCAATTAAGATAAACATCTTCCATTTTATTCAGATCAGTCTAACCCTAGAAAGTTATTTTTCCCAATTTGGCATTAGTCAAAGCATTTGGCTAATACAAGATTCATTTTGTTCAGTCCATTTCCTTCCATTTTATCCCAAATACAAGTGGCGGTCACGTGCTGATGATGAAGCAAGTCACATGCTTGACCTTTGGCTAAATGACAAATAAAAGGTGGTTTCAGGGCTTGAAAATCCCAGCAAGCCCAAGGTTTGGGACACATTCTCTTTTTTGCAGTAGACTGGTCATATATAAGAAGCACTAGCCTGTTGGACCTTTAATATTTCTTATTTGTTCCTATGAATTGAAGGAAACATGTCTTTTAATCCTTAAAACATCTGAAAAGAGTCGTAAAAGTGCACTGATACAAACAGAAGTCACTTGATAGTGAGAGACTAGTGGTGTAAAATATTGCTAATTTAGCATGCAATGTTCTTATCACTGGTCAAGGCTTGATCTTTGTCAATCAAATGTTTGTTTGTTCTCAACAATAGCTGAACCTGAGCATCAACAGTATCAGCTTACAGCATGTTCTAGGTGATGTGAGTTCATTTAAGTATGGATTTACCAGCAGAAGGCAAGAATCAACCAGAGAGAATTTGTCTGCTACAAGACATATTGAACTGAAGGAATTCAAACATCTCCGGTCCAAAAAGGGATACAAATAAATGTATCTGGACATTCCAGGATCACTGGAAAATGACTAGGCTGTGGGTTGAGTATGATGAAAATTGGTGTTTAATTTTTGTTCAGCATGTACAACATACTTAGAGTCAGCCAGTCATTTAAATGTCATATACAAAGGCACATTCACTTTTATAATTGACCCATTAATAGCATGTGAAACAAGCTTTGAGCATATTACTTAAATATTTACTGTCTTTTGTTTATGTTAATGCACTTTATTAAATATTTGTATGTCAGACTTAGCTGTTAGACCAGTCTTTGGTTTTGTTTGAACCTGTGCAGTTTAGAGTCCTGCTGGTCCTTGACTAGTGAGTCAAAAATGAAGTTTTCAGGCCCTATGGTTTGTAACAAATTATCACAGCATTCTATAAATTATGCAATATGGAGGGGACAACATGACATAATAAGATCGGCTAGATGATGCTTGCTAATGTAATAAACAATTGATCCAGGGATGATCAACATGTCCAACATTTTGCCTTTAGCTTGAGCTAAATAAAACAGATAAAGACATATGATGGACATATAATGCAATATGAATACAACAGATAAAAGAACTTGATGGACATATAATGCAATATGAATACAACAGATAAAAGAACTTGATGGACATATAATACAACACGAATACAACAGATAAAAGAACTTGATGGACATATAATGCAACACGAATACAACAGATAAAAGAACTTGATGGACATATAATACAACACGAATACAACAGATAAAAGAACTTGATGGACATATAATACAACACAAATACAACAGATACTGTTACAGATGTTAAACATTAATGGAAAGTGAGCCTACTTCATTAAGTTCTTTTAGAAATGAATCTGTGATTTATTTATAATTTGTAATACTTTAAACATGTATTCAGTATTAAAAAGTAATCCTACAGTATTGACTGCCCACACTACAACACATCATCTTCTTAAGTTGATTGTTTTATTGTTGGTTGATGATGTTAGTTTGGTTTTCATTATAAAACCTCATTTTTTTCTTATTTTCCTATCACCAGGTGTCTTGTATTTTTCCATGCATGATTGTTTCCAGACCTACACAATCCATGGTTGTTTCTTGACCTACACGATTGCTTCTTTACCTATACAGTTCATGATTGTTTCTTGACAAGTTCAGGTTATCAAGTACTTGTCCTAGAGAATTTATGAATGCATGTGTTTTAATTTGGTGTTAAAAATTGTCATGAAACATGAGAATTAATATATTACTTGGATCTACTTATAATTGATGACAAAATTTCACATTATAATTATTGATAAAATGTAAATTTTGACAGTGTATAATTCCACTTAATTTTTGATTACTTCCTTTAAATGGTCAGGACATAAGCAACGTCTGTTCTAGGTTGCACAGTCGCAAGTTTCTTGCTAAATTGGTAATAAATTTGTCAAAAAATGAATTATTTTCAAACTCTACCTTTATTTCTTTATTTAATCCCTCCCATATTCAGAAAATTTTCCCCTTCCTTTCAATTGGAGAGGGGACCACTCCGGTGACCTAGTGGTTAGAGTGTCCACCTTGGATGCAGGAGGTCACGGGTTCAAACCCTGGCCGAGTCATACCAAAGACTTATAAAAATGGTACTAACAGCTGCTTCGCTAGGCACACAGCAATAAGAGGTTAGTGTTAGGACTGGTCGACCTGGTGTCAGGATAATGTAACTAGGTGGGACATGATGCTATATGGCTGTGGCATGATGCCCCAGTGCTAGACATCACTATAAACTGCCACACTGCAGACATCGTAATGATATGACTGAAATTTTTTTATAGCCATGTTAAAAATCCAAATCACAAGAGAGAGAGAGAGAGAGAGAGAGAGAGAGAGAGATAACACACACTCAGATGGAGAGGGTAATTTCTTCCCTAAATTTTCAGTTCTTGAATAGACCCTACATAATTAGGGCAATCTCTGCTATGGACATATAGTTAATTCAGTCAGTGATGTATTCACATGATGTATTTATCTTGAGGTTTAGTTTTGATCAGAAATGTGACATACTCGAATTTTTGTTGGCCAGATTGCATGATTCTTATCTGTTCATTTGGTGTCAGCACTGGGATTAAGTAATTTTTTGAGACATTATTGGTTGTTGAGTCACATGACTTAGTTTGCGTATGTTTCATGAGGAGTACTATGGCAGTCACTGAAAATTAGGTTAATCACCAGTATAGTTTGTAATGTGTAACTTGCAAAAGAGGCGTACAGTTCTCTTTAGTCACAATCATATATCAGTGATCCACTTTATTCTTTGTGTTAGTTTAGTTTCTCAGACTCTTGTCTTCATTCATGTAGTTTGGTATGTAGATGCTTTATGAAGAATGCAACACCTTTATGCCAAAACTGGGTTGCTGTGACCTTTATTTTACACTCCACTGACCTGCATTAACCATTGAGTTTCTCAGACACTGTTTCCAGCAGAGGCATGTAACATAATCTGTAGATGCTTCATGAGAAGTAATATGCACTTAAGTCCAAATTAAGTCATTGTGACCTGTATTATGTGTTAGTATTTGTGTTTTGCTCAGTTTCTCAGACACTATCACATGCAGAGGCATGTAACATAATCTGTAGATGTTTCATGAGAACTACTATGCTTTTTAGTTCAAATTAAATCACTGTGAAATATATTTTATGCTCCAATTTTATTTATTAATATTTGTGTTTAAATTTCTTAGACACTATTAGTGCATGGGGATGTAACAATACATGATGCATAATGGGAAGCATTAAGACATTTCGACAAAGCAAATGTTTGCTGTTCAGCCATATTGCAGTTTTCTTGTTTTAGCCTAATGTCTCAAACTCTAGAAATGTAATATTGTTGTCCCACATTGTCAAGCAATTGTGTATAACATTGTTCTTCATGATTCCTGATACAGCATTATCACTTACATGACATGGTCCCTTCTCTAGTATGTTCTTTCATATAAACATGGTCCCACATGTAACATTGTCCATCATATATCATGATCCTTATAACATGGTTCCTTGTATAGCATTGTCATTCATATGACATGGTCCCTCATATAAGATCTTTCATTTAGCATGGTCCTTCATATAACATTACCATATAATGTGGTCCCACATACATACATGTAACAGAAAAGATAGGTCAGGTCAGGATAGATGAGATTTCCAAAATTTGGTCAGGAATTTTGATCTCAAACGTGGAAGGATTTTTGTTGACCCAATTGTTAGCATGCAAATGGACAAAAGTTATCTGTATTGAACAAATTTAAATTTTTTAAAAATATTAAAATATGCACATTTTCACAGTGCCATTTTGTTCTCTCCTTGTATGTACCACAAGCATTTTTAGAATTTCTTAGGAGAATTGCCTGGGTTATATTTTTGGCAGTCCTCATCATTCTTGACCTTAAAACTTGTTAGATGATATTACTTCTGCTGGATCCAGGTTTTTTCTGGAGTCAGCCTGAATTTTCCTGAAAATGGAAAATGTCCTTTCAGTGTCTGCATTGGAATATGGAAATGTTAGTACAGCTCTACTGAGTCAGTCCAGTTAGAAGTTTAACTTGTTTCTTTCCCATGTGTAGATCCAGATTGCTGACTGAATGCCAGAACTGCTTAAGATTGCTACTAGCTGGGTCAGATGTTGTGTTAATGTCAGTAAGAATCTCCACATGAAGCACAAACTCAAAGAGAGAATCAAAGCAATGTTTGTTGTTTCATGATGATTGAACTCCTTAGTAACCCAGCCATAATCTATTAATGCATGTATCCTTTGGGAATTACTTCTACTCACATATAGTATAATCCACCTCAACAAACTTCAAACAATGTAGCCAGCTGACCATGCCAACAGTCTCAGTGGGTGAAATTAGTGACTACATTGTCTTGCTTTTCTTAAGGCAGTTCTCAGTCACATGATCATAGACAATATTCTCATAAATATATTACACTGTCAATAATTATTTTGTGCACATTGGAGGTTTCATTGTGTGATGGGAGGGATGGGAGATGCCAATAATCTCAGAAGAAAAACCCTCCTGTGCATGAGGTTCACATGTATGCACATATAATGTGGTCCCTCTTTTATCATGGTCTATCATATAGCATGATCCTTCATATAACATGGTTTCTCATAGAGCATTGTCACTTGTATAAAATGGTCCCACATATAACATGGTCCCTCTTATAGCATTGTCACTGATAAAATCTGGTCCTTGATATAAGATTGTTCCTCATGTAGCATGGTTCCTTATATGGCATGTCCCCACATTTCATATGGGTAGGGTAATGAATCCCATGTTTGTCAGCCATGCAAAGCAGAGGTGAGGAATCACTGTTCTGATGGTGTTGCATAGGCATCAGTATAAGGGTTTGCATTTAGCTCTGTTGTTATCACACTGTTGTCTACACAATTATGAAACATGATGGGTGTATTTATCTTGGAGAGTACTATTCACCACAGGCAACAGTAGGTCAGTGGCCGTCTACTTGTTTACATTTAGACCAGTTTCTTTGACATATTTGAGACTGAATGAAACCAGATTTCATTGTGGTTGGAGTGTTGACCTCGGATGCAGGAGGTCACGGGTTCAAACCCTGGTTGAGTCATACCAAAGACTTATAAAAATGGTACTAACAGTTGCCTTACTAGGTGCTCAGCATAAAGAGGTTAGTGTTAGGGCTGGTTGACCTGGTGTCAGGATAATGTGACTGGGTGGGGCATCATGCTACATGTCTGTGGCTTGATGTCCCAGTGCTAGACCTCGCTATAAACTGCCACAATGCAGACGTCGTAGTGATATGACTGAAAAATTGTTATAGTTACATTAAAAATCACACACACACACACACACACACACACACACACACACACACACACACACACACACACACACACACACACACACACACACACACACACACACACTTGAATTATCCTATGGGAACAGACAAGACACGACATTCTGTTGAATTCTTTTTGGAATAGATGTAGTTTAACCTTCCTCAGTGTGAAGTGATCTTCTAAGATTCACCTGAATGGTACTTTTGTGTGGGAACACTGTATTTTGTATTTTGATAATTCATGCTACCGTTTTTTAATCTCTTTTCAGCTTGCCCTAGGAAATGTCATTTCTGCACTTGGGGACAAGGCAAAACGAGGAAGTCATGTGCCCTATAGGGATTCCAAATTGACTCGTTTGTTACAAGATTCACTTGGGGGTAACAGCAGGACGTTAATGATAGCATGTATATCCCCCTCAGATCGTGATTTTATGGAGACACTAAACTCGTTGCAATATGCCAATCGTGCCAGGAATATTAGGAATAAAGTGATAGCTAATCAGGACAAAGCTAGTAAACAGCTTGCAGTTCTCAGGGCTGAAATCATGAAGCTTCAGGAAGAATTAATGGAATACAAAACGGTATATTTTTAAACATTTTAATATGAATTGTATACAAAACAATATGATTTCAGCATAAAATACCATTTTTTTCTTTCTGTATTATTCACACCCAGCTACAGACAAGTGTAGACACAGATCTGCCATTGCATAAGCATCAGCAGATCTGGGTCTAAACTCTTTGTTCTGCTTCTGATACTAATAATAATAATAATAGTAATAATACTAATAATAAATACTTTATTTTATGGCAGTAACTCAGTTTTTATAAACTGCTCTCCCTGAGGCCCTGATGTCAGATGAATAGAGTAGCTACTTTCAGTTGAAACTAAGTAACTGTGACCTATATTTCACTCTCCAGTCATCTGCTTTAACATGAGGCATAGACTCAGATCTGCTGCCATATGCAGATTAGTCAACAGTTCTCCTTATAATCTCTATGGAACATCACATATAGAGTCCAGATTTGCCAGTGCATTATGTCATAGCAGATATGAATCTTCACTGTTTGCAATTCAGTTTGAGGTATCCTTGGAAAATATGGTGTGTTTTTACACATTTAAAGTCCAAGTATAGGCCTGTTCGATAACAGTTGTTACGTCCCTTGACTTATTAATTCCCCTAATTTACCATGATGCAATGCTCTTCCGACACACAAATCTATATGCTGTGATGGAGGCCAACAAAGATGTCAACAAAGCCGGTGACCTGGCAGTGGAACAAGCCAAGAGCAAGGAAACTGAGCCCAAAGAAATCTCGGGACCTTACTTTTAAGAAATTAAAGTTTTCAACAGAATGCTCATTAGAAGAAAGAAAGTCACAGGCAAAGTCTAGCATTAATATCTGTCCTGCCACACCTATTGAGCCAGTGGATATGATGAAATTTAGTAACAAACTCAAAGTGGTTAACCCTTATGCAGCCTTTTTACAAAGTACAGGTGACCATGTTAAAGCATCCTAACCAGAACATGAAACCCCCAAATTACACAACATTGACTGTAACAGAGAGTGGATTATGGGTGAATGAGGTATTTCCCCATATAGGTAGCAGTCCTGATGGTTTGGTGACCTGCAGACACAGAGAGGAATCATTAGGGCTATTAGAAGTGAAATGTACACTTAAATTTAGAGACATGACACCAGTGGAAGCAGCCAAAGACCCATCTTTTTGTTGTGAGTGATTGGTGCTGAACTTGAGCATAAACAAGGTCATGATTATTATTATCAAGTTCAAGGTCAGATGGGAATTTGTGACCGAAAATGGTGTGATTTTGTGATCTAAACCCTTAGGGGATATCATGTGGAAAGAATTTTCTTTGATGAAAGATTTTCGATCCTGATGCTTGAAAAACTGAATTCATTTTATTTAAAGGCAATCATACCAGAGCTCTTCTCTGAACATATCAAGCGTGTCTTTTCCTTATATAATCAGTAATCAGTATGGATGATGCACATTAGTCCGCTTTTACATCACATGACATTATGAAAGACTGTAGAATTCTTTTGTTCCCTTATATATGTGCATCACTCAGCTGTGTACGTCAAATGAACTTTGACTATTTACAAGGTGCATTGACATGTAAACATCGAAACACTGTGTCCAAAAATATACCATGTTCAAGTCATTCTGAATACGAATATTTGGTGTGTGTCATTGTTTCCAAATATCGAGTTTTATTAAACTGCTGTACATAGCTGAGGGGTTGGGGTTGGAATTGATGTCTTAGAGCAAGCACGTGTGGAATACAATTTTCAGGAAGTATTGGGCCAAGATCATGTATTAGAGAGAGAGAGAGGGAGAGAGAGAAAATCTTTAAAAAATTGGTATCTGTGTGAATCAGCAAGCACATGTGTGACCATAAGTAATAATGTAACAAGTGCATGTGTGTTTGTCACAACAATATAAATATGTTTATCTTGTGATATGTTAACTCTGAATTTAACTCCAGTTTTATATTAAAAAAGAACATAATGTTGATGGATCATGTTGTGCATTCACTAAAAGAGGGTAGAAACTGATTGTTTTCCTTGTTTTTATTTAATTGGTGATTCCTTAGGCATTCATTTATCTCTTTCTCTCTCTCTCACAACACACAAACACTACACAGCAATGATAACTGACAGCATTTGAACTTGATCATGCATTTTACATATAAAGGCATAATGTTGCTGTGACACATATAGGACCACTGATTGTACACTTCCTTCTTATCAGTAGAATATGTAATTTATTTGCATTCTTTAAAGGAAGATTATGCATGGGCCACTGTGGCTTATATATTCCAAGACTTTATTTGAAATAAACATCATGCTAAATAGCATGCAAGAAAAATATAATAAATTTTGACAATGTAGATTTGGATTTTGATAAATATGGATGTTCAGATTTAATAATGATATATACATGTAGGTAAACAGCATCAAAATGGTTACCATGGTGTTATTTTCACTCAAATATATAGAAAATTTGTTAGACCCAGTATCAAATTGTGATCTCTTGCTCACATAGCCAGCACATTGATGCATAGTTAATCAATCATTTAAATCAATCATCATGTGAACTGGGGTATCACACTTTTAATACGCCGTATCTATGCTTTTCTCAACCTTTCGTCTGCAGGAAACTTGTGGAGAATTATAGTTTTGTTGTCAACAGATTTTCCCCGATAATTGGAACAGACATTGCAATAATGTCTCTTCATAGTTGATTTTGGCATGCTAGTTGATGCATCTGTAATGGGAATATTGCCGCTGGAAATAGGGATTGTAAATTCACACACACGGTTTCTGATTTCAATGTACCAAAGAGCTCTTCAAGAGAGCCTATTGTCAGGGGTGGTAACAATCTTTATCGATCAGGCCTATATTCAACTTATTTTCATCCAGGAATTCTTAACGTGTTTTAATATGTAGTATTGTAATGAAATGACAAAGTTGAATAGTCTCTTTTTACTTAAAACTTTTTTTGTCTCACCTGTTTGATAAAACAAACAGGTAATAATGTTACAGTAGTGAATACAAGGATGAAATTCTTTGCATGGTGGCCTTACTGTGTGTTGTGTATATTGCTGTGCTTGCAGTAACTGTCTAGCTTGTTAAAACTGATTAAGGTTGCCTTTTATATTGCTTGCCATCATTTGATCAGATTCATCAAGCACCTTGTACAGTTTACTTTGTTTTGTTGCAGGGTAAACGAATTGTTGATGAGGATGGTACAGAGGTTATAAGTGATGTTCATAGTGAAAACAAGATGCTGATGAATGAAAACAATAAACTGAGACAAAGAGTAAAGGCATTAAATGAAGCTTTGGAGTCTCTTACAGCAAGGAATGCACAGCTCATGATAGAAAAGGCCACAATGAGTCTTGGAAATGCTGGAGGTAAGGAATACACAATTCGTGACAGAAAAGGCCATGCTGAGACTTATAAATGCTTCAGGTAAGGAATGCACAGTTCATGACAGAAAAAGCCACTGAGTCTTGGAAATGCTGCAGGTAAGAAAAAATGCACAGCTCATGATAGAAAAGGCCACACTGAGTATAGGAAATGCTGAATGTAAGGAATGCACGGTTCATGACAGAAGTCCACACTGAGTCTAGGAATGCTGCAGGTAAGGAATGCACAGTTCATGACAGAAAAGGCCATGCTGTGTTTTGGAAATGCAGCAGGTAAGAAAAATGCACAGCTCATGATAGAAAAGGCCATACGGAGTATATGAAATGCTGCAGGTAAGGAATACACAGTTCATGACAGAAAAGCCCACTCTGAGTCTTGGAAATGCTGCAGGTAAGAAAAAATGCACAGCTTATGATAAAAAAAGGCCACACTAAGTCTAGGAAGTGCAGAAGGCAAGGAATGCACAGTTCATGACAGAAAAGGCTGCACTTAGTCTTGGAAATGCTGCGTGTAATTGTTGCCATATATGTCTGCCTCCTCATTTGTGAATGGCAAGACAGATGACTTGTACCACATTTCTTGCAGCAATGGTGAATGTAGTATCATTGCACTGGTCATTACACTGATTGAACAGTTTCACTCCCTGATAGACTAGTTCTGGCTGGATTCTGAAATGTGTGGATAGAACACATACAATTTCCGATTTTTATTTTTCATATTTTTCCAAAGTGGTAGGTTTCAACTTTAGAACAGTACGTGCAACAGATGGCCTTGAAAACTGAATATCTATCCTGGTACCAGTAGAATAACATCTGTGCTTGCATGCACTTTTGTGATTAAGATCATTTATTGAGTGGTTATAATTGAATTGTCACAAGTGGTATAGCAAATTAATCCATTTATTAATCTTACAGAAAATTTGTTGATCCTGTAAGGTCAGTAACAGGTACGAGTCATGCCTAGACCAAAGCAATAGGATTATCTGATGAGAAAGACACATTTGCCCATATCTCCTCTTTATTAGTATTATTGTCCAGTCTACAAGAATCTCCAAAATACTTTACATAAAATCTTTTCTAGATATTTCTGACACTGGCTAGCTCTCTCTCTCTCTCTCTCTCTCTCTATATATATATTATATATATATATATATATGTATATATATATATATATATATATATATATATATATATATATATATATATATATATATATATATTAGTATGGTCTGTATAGATGCATGCATGATTGTTTGTACAGTCAAACTGGTCAACAGTGGTAATAAGTGGAAAAAGGACAAACTGGCCTTTGTACACAGGTGCCCTCTGCATCTAGGTTTATCTTTCAGACATTACAAGGTACAAGTTTACAATGTTATTATTATTATTGGCTGATTTAATTTAGTGCAGTATACAAAAGTCATAATATATATGTCTATTTTGTTCTCACCCAAAGTTATGTTCCACACAAGATTTCAGTATCCTGCTCACTTTAATTCATTCTACAAGTTAAATGATCACTGACACTTAAATATATTTTTTGCTGTAAATCACTGATCTTTACATTGTGTACCATGAACTTGACAAAAACTATGTTTACTTCTAAATGACAGAATAATTGTGAAACAGAACTGACTCTTTGTTTGGTAAACTTGCATAATTGGGCTTAGGAAGAAGTGTTCTTATATCTGAATTATCCAGGTGCTCTACTTGCCGAAATCAAAAGAGATGGCATTAGTGAAAGGCTTGTGAAATAGGAAATGAAAATAAGCTTAATGTGGTTATTGTTTTTAGCATTTGACCTGATCAGATGGATTGAATTTGTATCACTCTTCATATATTAACTTTTTTCATTAGATATAAAAAATATAAATTTCAAACAATACCTGTCATATTGTCAACAATGGCAACTGATTTCTGCTGTGACAATATGACATTTCCCGCCACCCACCTAATGAATTGCTTTGACCCTCTCTCAGCAAGAACAAAGTCTGCCTCACTTTGAATTTGATATATTGACACATTTGAGTTACATTGACTGTGTAACTGGAGTATGGCAAGTCCAAGTGAGACAAGAAATGTTTACACATTGATTTATATGCTATTCCTTTACCTAACCAATGCCGTCATCAAAAGTTTAATTTGCATGCATAAAGCAATCACTGTTGATATGCTCAGGTTACTGCATAAAGCAGGGAGAAGCCATTATATGATTAGGAAATGCCTGCTTGCTGACAGCATAAAGCATGTGTCTGTTCTAAACATGACTTTTATATTAAGGGGGAAATTAGAATGGGTGTTGTGACTGCTGTGTATAGGTGACTGTTGGGACAGGTGTGACTATATAGATCAGTGGATGGATGGACAGGGTTTAATATCATGTTGGCTATATAGTACAGCTGTGCTGTTACACACACACACACACACACACACACACACATATCCTAACTATACATGTTTTTACATTTAACATTTGTGCTGTTTGCATGCTTACCTGTTACTTGACTGATCAAGACTGTCATTGAGATACATCGGTACCTTAAGAAATAATTGCTTTTACAAAGTGAATATGCCTTATAACGTTTGGCATGGGCATTGTTAATTAGGAGAAATTTTCAGTGATTCTTTGACATGCCAATCATAGAATGACTAAAATTTTAGATGTGTACATTTTTGAGACAGGCAATTTGCCGTGACAGTTTTTTCAAGGTATAAAATAGAGTTATTTTGTTAAAACAAGTGTTGAGGAACACCATAAAAAAGTATGGGTTCTAAACTAACTAATCCCTATGTAAGCTTTTCAATCAGAATCCATAGTATTCTTTTTATTTATGCTTTGAGATTATCAAGGTAAATGATTATTCTAATGGTAATCACCTCCGTATGGTGTATGTGAAATATGGACTTCTTAGTTTCAGGAAATTTGCTAATGAGCAAAGCAAACACACTTGCACCATTTAATGTCTTTGTTTACGTAACAGTTTTTATTTATTGCAGGAGATGCTGCATGTGAAGAAGTGACTAAATTGGTGGAAGGTTATGTCAAAGAGATGGAGGATTTGAGGTTCGTATAATTTGGATTTTTGTTGCCCCATTATGTTATTCACTGTTTGGTCTGTAATTTTTCATTCCACAATCAGTCTTTAAAAATTAAAATTATTTCTTAACCTCGAAAGTTTGTTACAGAGAACTTTGTTCTCAATAAAATTTTGCAAAGTTGAGGTAGCTTTGAAAATTAAAATTAGCTATAATTATTTGTAAATTTGATAAATAATTAATAAAAAATGTGTTAAAAACTAAAAACATTACATTATGTTTAAAATGGCCTACCACTTAATTCACCTGTACACTATGGTGAAATGGTTATGTTTCACCCATAGTGATATCACAGGTTTCTTTTTGATTAGAGTCAGCACTGGAAGTCTAGCACCTTTATGGAGGGACTTGTTAAAATTTTTCTTTACACAAAATGAACTTGTTATCAAATGCTAGTGACTTTGCATGAAAAGTTCAATATGATTACAATTTCAATACGATTACAATTTCAATATGATTACAATTTCAAGGTACAGGTTTAGTGGAAAATCTAGTTAAAACATTTGGTGCTTTTTCTTGTGTCATTCAAAGAATAAATAGGTCATGGTGATCCACTTTTCCATGAATGAAACTGTTCAATATTTTATATAGGGACAGTTGCGTGGGTTTAATTGTTTATTGTTTTGGAGTATAACGCCATGTTTCAGCACACAATAAGCTAATCATGGCAGCTAGTATAACTGATGGAGGAAGAACCTGGGAAAACTCTGGTAAGAATCACCATCCAATGGGAAGCTACTGACAGGCTTTGACTAAGCCTTGCATGCTCATGGATAGCAATGAGATGGCAGTGATCGGTAAAGGCGAGCACTTTAGACCACTTAACCATCCAGGTCCCAGCATAGGTTTAATTATTTGCTGGTTACACATTTGGCACAAGTTTCACAGATTGTTCAGAACTGAAAAATCAGATAGCTCAAACCCAGGGTCCCCTCTAAATCTTGATTGGGTCTATACTAGTTTTCAAGGTGTGGTGCCTGTTGGGCTTGTCACAAAGAAAATGATGTATAACTTTCCTGACAATTCCTTGAGTATACAAATGAAAATACAGCATTTTCATCTTGGAAGTTCTTGAAAGACGCTTGTCATTATTAATATTAGGACCCATGCTGGACTCCATTTGTATATACCTCACCCTGCTGGAAATCATCTGCTTACCTGGATCAAAAACTTTAAACTTTGTGTATAATGCAGAGCACTTGACCTATGAATTGTGAATAATATTATTTTTGTTCTCAGTATTTTATTGGTTGCCTATAATTAGTGCTCATTTGCCCTTCCTGAAAAAAAAACAAGCTGTCACTTGCTCACTGATACAGAATAATGCATCACTGGTGAAATAGATTGAGTCCTACCTATGTGATTCTTGACATAAGCTAAGCTAGGGGATGAGAGGCTTATAAAAGAGTCCAAAACAGGGTGCTTCACCTTTAAGGAAGAGAGATAATTGGATTATTCCATTCAGATTTAAAGGCTGCTAGCCACTGAATATTATGATATATGTAGTGAGTGTTTTCTCTAACAGTGACTTATTCACTGTACTATTATGCTTTTGGTGTATACTACATTTATCCACACACACACACACCATTACATATTATGTCCACCTGTGTATGGATTACATTTTTTTTAAAAATAAAAATACAATAAAAATAAAGCAATAAAATGTTGTGTTTGTCAACTTTATTATCATCTGTTTAGCGTGCTACACATTGTAAAAATTAGAGAATATCCTAGAAAAGTATATGAGCACAATGTAATTGCTTTATTTGTTATTCATAGCAGCTGCATATTACACATTTCCTAGAAAACATGTTTTTTTTATTATTTTGAAACCTTGTCTCACCAATTCATCATCTTTTTTGATAAATATTTAGGTAGCAGACCAGTCTATGCTTTATAAAACATAGCGCCACAAACAGGTTTATCAATGTGACACATGGATGCTGTATGACTGTAAAATGTTTAAAAATTATCTTTTAACTTCAAAACATGTTGGATCAGATGAAGGACAACTAAACAGCTATTTAAAAATGTTAAAAGATGAATATGAGATTGATGTAATACAGCACTCTTATTGGTCATTGCAGAATGTGGACTTGACTCCACAATCATTAATAGAATGCCAAACATGTACATTAGTTAAAGCAAGTGTTGTATCTAAATAATTTGTCAGTATTTTTTGTGTTTGTATTCTGGTACAAATTTCCATGTATTTTGCCCATGTAAAATATATATATATATATATATATATATATATATATATATATATATATATATCTGTGTGTGTGTGTGTGTGTGTGTGTGTATATTGCTCGTTTTATACTCAGATTATGCTTTTTTGCCACGTTATATTAGCAATAATTACACTTATACCTATCTTGGGGTTGGTATGTATGGACTACTGTGACATGAACTAATTACAAAACTTCTAACCATTAAAATCATGATTGAAATTTTTTAAAAATATATGTTGGTTTGACTTCATTTGTTTTTATCTTTAATAAAGCAACTTGTGAAGATTTTTGCTGCATTCAGAAAACAAAACTACTCCAAATCCGCTGAGTAGTCTATTCCAGAGATCAGGATGAAATTTTCAGACAGGCAAATCTAAAGAAACAAAGATCTCATGAGCGGAGTTTTATGTCACAGTTCTTCAGAACTCCACATCAGAACATGCAGAAATTGTTAAAATGTTTGGATTCATGTTTTGTGCCCTTCATGAAAATGTGAATGGTTGAGTTTCATGACCATTATATCAGAAGGAAAAAAAAACAAAAACAAACCCTATTTAAAGCAGAATGCTTATAATGGTTTTTGCACATACACTTGTCTGACGCTGATAGATCCATTGGACAGTGATCAACATCAAGAGCTCCAGAAAGCTTTAAGTTGGAATCAGAATTTGCATGAACAGAATCATAAATGTTCCTTTGAAAACACTGTAAAGAATACGCTATTTTGGTACTAAGTACTATGAAAATATTTCTTTGAATAAAAAAAAAAAATAAAAAGTTTAGCAGACATGGTCAAACATTTTTTCTGAAGTAAACATAGAAAATGAGTCCATTTAAAACATTTTTCCTTTTTTCTTTAAATTTATATTATATCTATTTCATTGTTGTGTCAAAGTGACAGTAAAAATATGGCCCTTTGGGCAAAAGTGGGCAGTTTAATATTTTTGAAACCACTTGCTCTGGACCTGTGACTAGAAAAATTTCTTTGAGCATTGTTGTTCTTCTGCAGTCTGTCAACCTTATTTGAGGCTGATATATGAGAAATGTTGCATTTTATCTCATCATACATTTAACTATCAAAAGCAGTGTTAATATGTATGTATGTATGTATGTAGTGTGTATGTATGTGTGTGTGTATATATATATATATATATATATATATATATATATGATTTATTGTAATTACAGAGCAAAGCTAGCAGAAGCACAATCAATGGCTGACATCATGAAGAAGAGTACAAGTAGAGCAACATCACGATTGTCACTTTCAATGATGATGAGTCCAATGCTGTCTCCAGTCCCAGCATCCAACAGCTACGAGATGCCTCTTTCCCCTGACAATACTATGTCTGTCTTAGATGAGGCAAAGAAAGATGTGCAGCGGCTCAAGAAGAAGATCAGAACGCAATCCAGATTAAGCCATGAGTATGAGTTTCCAGTTAGCCGTTTACTATGCTTTCAAAAGCAGTCCATCAATCTGACCATCGATATAATTATATTTATTTACAAACTAGCTGAGAAAACTTTGGTCACTAATTTAACTCAGCATCACACTCATAGTCCAAGGGTTGCAGGTTTGATACCTGCCCAAGCTGGCAGGGTCGGCTGCTGTGATGTGCCCTTGAGAAAGGCGCTTACCTACCTTTTCCTCTGTATAGTAAAGCCAGTAATATCTTAAAGTGCCTTTATAGTCAGCAAAAACCAAAACAACAAAATAAACTAACTGATTAGCACAGTAGTCTGAACACAGCATCACATAGATAATTGAAACTTTTTAAGTTTGGCTCATCATCTCATTTAAGTTATTTAGTCTTAATACGTTTCAGCTCAGAATGGATGGTCAGATAAAATATTTCTGAATGAATGGTGAAATCAAGAATTTCTAAATGGATGGTCAAATGAAGACTTTCTAAATGGATGGTCAGATGAAGATGGGATTTTCACAGAAAGACTTTTTATGATGTCTAGTTGATCCTAAATTAAAATGTGCCAATCTGATACCCAATATAGCTGCCATGGCAGCCATCTTGAAATGTTGTTATCATGACTCCTTTCGAATGGATGGTCAAATCAACATGGGTTTTTCACCGAAAGACTTCAGATGATGTCTAGTTGGTCCAAAATCAACGTTTTGCAGATCTGATGTCCAATATAGCTGCCATGGCAGCTGGTGCCATTTTCAGTAAAAGATTTCTGATGATATCTAGTTGCTTCTGATTGAAAATGGCACCAGTCAGAGGTTCATTATGGTTGCCACAGTGGCCATTTTGATACTCCTTTTATAGCTTCTTCTCCTATATGGATGGTCATAGCAGCATGGGATTTAATCTAAAAGACTTCCAATGATGTGTAGCTTGGTCCTAAACAAAGATCATGCCAATCTGACATCCAAAATGGCAGCCGTCTTAAAAGTCTTATCACAACTCTACCTGAATAGAAAGTATTATTGACATGGGGTTTTCGCCAGAAGGCTTCTTATGATGTCCAGTTGGTCTTAAATGAAAATGGTTCCAATCAGTGATCCAGTATATCTCACCCACCATTTTGAGAATCTTGTTATTACTGATCCTCCTAAATGGGTATCATCATGGGATTTTATCTGAAATACTTCCTATAATGTGTAGCTGGTCCTAAATAAAAATGGTGCCAATCTGACATTGAGTATGACCGCTATGGCAGCCATCTTAAAAATCTTGTTATCACAACTCTACCTGAATAGAAAGTTGTAGCAACATAAGGCTTTCACAAAAAGACTTCTTATGGTGTCTTGTTGGTCTTAAATGAAAATGGTGCTGATATGACTTCAAGTATGGGCACCACAGCAGTCCTTGGTACTCCAGATTAGAAAATCATATCTTGAAAATCTTGTCATCACTACTCCTCCTAGATGGATGGTTCTATCAGCATGGGGTTTTTATCAGCAGACTTCTTATGATACTTAGCTGGTCCTAATTGAAAATGATACCAATTGTACATCCAGTTATGGCTGCCACAGTGACTGTCTTAAAAATCTTGTCACTACTTCCCATTGTGACAAGGAGTTTTCACCAAAATAAATCTGATGATGTCTGTCTTAACCTGTGCCAATCTAAAATCCAATATGTGCCAGCCTATAAGATGATACTTTTTGACCACAAAATCTTAGCTTCGTCTTATACTCCGAATCGACTTGTATATGGATTATGTCATCCAAATTGCTTTAATGTATTTTTCATATGGAAAATAATTCTCCAAGAGTACAAAAAATAATGTGTAAAAAATATTTCGTTTTGGGAAAGAGATCGTGTATGAAAAAATATAGGATCCAACACTGAGTATTTAAAACAATTACATGATCGTCAGTATTAAAAATTAACATAGATTAGATGTAATTACGCTAAAGCAGCATGCACCAGTAATGTACATTGTTTTAATATACGTTGTTTAAATTTGATTATATATATGTGCATTAGAACTTACAAGTAAGAAGATGAATAACCATGACAAAGACATATTCAGGGCCCCGAGTGGCCAAGTGGTCTAAAGCACTCTCCGTTACAGATCACTGCCATCTCACCTCTGTCTGCATGAGTTTGAGTCTTGGATTCGGCCAATGTGGGTATGTGAGAAAGCTTGCCAGTAGCTTCTCGTGGGTGAGTGGTTCTTTCTGTGGTTTTCCCAGGTTCTTCCTCCACCATTAATACTGGCCACCATGTTTAGCCTATCATGCGCTAAAAAATGGCGTTAAACCCCACAAGAACAACAACAACAACAACAAAGACATATTCCATCACAATTTTCTCCTTGCGCCTAATGATCAAATAAAACATATACCTCATTTAGAGAGATATAGACAGACAGATGTCTTCACAATTGTAAATCTGTATTGTTCACTTACCTGATGACTGATCTTACTCGTGTGCAAGTACAGTACCATATTCCATTATAAATTAATACAACTAGGTAAGCAATTCCTTCTAGTTTTTGTTGCTACTTCCATTATTAAAAGAATCACATGGCTTTGTAGTGGTATTTACATGCCAATTAAATATGCTATGGCTGTATTCAGTCATTCCAGACTAACACCTGCTTGAGGTCAAGATTCGGCAGACCAGATCAGATTAGCAAGGCTACCAATAGGGAGATGAGGCTACCCATGGGTATTATGAATACCATACCATATAATGAAATGAAATGTCAGGTGATCACTCGTGTAAATTTCTCAGCCAGTGACATTTTTTAACTTGTCGATGGAACCAACAGCAATTTAAAGTACATCTAGCATGAGCAAAGATCAAAAACAATTGCCACCTAAGTACCAGAAGAGTACATGCACTTTAAACAAAATCTTATTTGTTGGTAATGGAGAGGTCATTATACTTGCAAAGAAAATTAGCATGCAAAATGGTCATTCTTGGGATTTAGCTTAAAGGGAGTCTATATGGATATAACTATTGTGAATATTTAAACCCTGAAGGAGTATGGTATATATTTTCATTGTTAACATTTACTGTTCATTTAGCATTTACTGTACTTCAGCAACACGGGAGGCAATAAGGTAAAAAATAAAACAACAAAAAAACCTCACAAAGAGCTGAACTTTTTTCTCTCTCTCTCTCTCTCTCTTATATATCGGACCATATTTTATTTTGATCATGAGGTACAAGAAGAAAAATGCGATGGAATACATATGCATCATTCTCTCTGTTTCTCTCTTCCCCTCCCCCCAAGAAAAAATGGAAAAAGCATTTTAGTATTAATGATGCAATTCACTATTGCTGGTAATCTGAAATAGGATACAGTGATACTTTTAATATTTCTGAAACCAGAAGTTATAACAGTGTTACGTATATGTAATTAAATTGCTTGTGAGTTAGTTTTAAAATTATTTTTTATTTTATTTTTGTTTCATTACATTTTATTGTAATGATTATTGGAGGGATTCGAAATTCTTTTTCAGTAATTCTGTTTATCTAAGACGTAAAACGTATTACATTTGCAATATTTTTAGTTTACCTTGGTCCGCAGTAATTTTAGCGCTACGCTAAAACGATTGGCTATTGCCAAGGTCATTTCGTCTAGTCTGGATAAACAATGTGTTATTTTAAAATTTGTTTCAGAGTGATAGTAGAAAGGGGTTCTTCCTACGTGACAAATTGCATTTTTCTTATTGTGTGTTTCAAGTGTTAGGAGACCTCGTAGTCTGTCTCACGAGAACAGGATGATAATTTGGGTAGATATAATACTCTTCCCGAGCGCTTATCAGTCAATTGTATTCCTGATACCTAGAAGGCCGGATAGGTTTTTTTAATTGTTGAAACCAGATTGTTTTTGAAGTTCATTTGTTTTTGGAATTTAATAATTTATTCTCTAGAAAACCAACAAGTGTACTGTTTTATAAATTCTGGGAGAAAGAAATTCAGTGGAAATTTATTCTGGAACTATTCGGAAACATAAACTCTGATTCAATTGAGGAATTGTTGCTATTTTGTACAAGGACCACATCTGACATCATCGCCTTCCATATTGGAACATCGTCGAGATTCAAACTTGGATTCTAATAGAACTGTTTAGTGATAGGACTTGTATTTTTCATTCTTAGGATTAAATTTGGGATTATATTCACAAACCGTAAGTCCTATTTTCCAATTTTTACATTGTTTTCTAGGGAAATAAATTATTAGTTAAAATATACAAAGCTTGTTGTCTTCACTCTTTTCTCTTGTTGTTATTGTACGAGCCTACACGTAACAATAGTTTAATTCATTACAACATCGCTAGTTTTATCTTGTCTATAACTCAGTAATGTTGATACCAGCATCATTATATGTAGCTAAAAGTACATAATACATTTAAAATACTTCATGTGAAGCAAGTTAGGTACTTTTAATTACGTTTATTGATCCTAACTGGAAAGATTACCGAGTTACAGATAGGATAAAATTTGTGATGCTGTGTGGAATGAAGTGAAAAACGCAATCCAAGTTATTAATCTGGCCTCATATTATACTCAGCATCGACTTATATATGGATGAAGGATGGAAAATTTGCCAAATTGATTGATTCGACTTATACTTCGCATCAACTTACAGGTCAGCAAATACGGTAATTTAAACATTTTTTTTAATCACTGAAAAATATCAGAGATAGTTTTTACACTCGACAGTTAAAAGGAAGAAATGGTTTTGTCGAGACCTCCTGGACATTGTTTTCATCCAGTAGGGCATCAGTCCCTTCTAGGGACTCTTGTATTCTACTCTACTGTCATAGACCAGAAGAGTTTATGGGATGGCCTGTTGTCCTTAATATTATGTTTATCTGTCAGCACTGTTTGTTATTGCTACTCCCGCTAGACAACTTGGAGGATTCCAAAAACTTTTTTTATGGTATCTAGTTAGTTCAAAATGAAAATGGTGCCAACCTGATGTCCAGTATGGCTGCCAAAGCAGACCTCTTTAAAATTTTGTTATTCTACACCTTTGAACAGAAAGTCATATTTAACATGGAGTTGTAACAAGTAGATGTCTTATAATTATCTGGTTGATCCCGAATGAAAGTGGTGCTATTTGGCCACCTGGAAAATCTTTTTATGATTACTTCTCCTTCAAAGGTGGGACATATTAGCATGGGAATTTCACTAAATGACTTCTTTGATGTTTCCTTCTGAATGGAAAATCATTTCAGTATGGGGTTTCCAGCAGAAGACTTATTCTGATATCTACATGTTTTTAAATGAAAATTATGCCAAATTGACATCCAAAATGGTTGTCAGAGTGGCCATCTTGAAAATCTGTTTGTCACTATAACTCTTAGATTCAAAGTCATAATGACAATTGGTTTTTACCAGAAGACTTTTAATAATGTCTAGTTGGTCCTAAATGAAAATGGTGACAATCGGACATCAGATTTGTCCATCATAGCAGTCAACCTGTAAATCTTATTGCTACTTCTTAAAAAAGAAAAATATGTTGATGTGACAAAGACTACTTGTGATATCTAGTTGATCCTTAATGAAGAGAGTGCCAGTCTGGCCTCAAAGAGGATAGTTTTGGCAGCCATCTTGAAAATTTTGTTATTGTTATTCACTGGAAAGTGATTTTGACATGCGGTTTTTACCAGAAAACTTAATGTGGTGTCTAGTTGTTTCTAAAAGATGCTAATCTGACATCGACTTTGGCCATATTGGTTGCCATCTTGAAAATCTTGCTATTTCTCCAGAAGTGATGGTCATGTTGACATAGGCTTTCTAATCTGAAACCAAATATGACTGCCACAACTACCATCTTGAAAATCTTGTTACCATTTCTCCTCCTGAATGGATGGTCATATTGGCATGGGTTTTCACCAAAAGTCTTAAAATGATGTCTAGTTCATCATACATGAAAATGGCAGTGATCTTGCAGCCAATATGGTCACCACAGTTGCTAATTTGAAAATCTTATTGCTGAAGAATATGAAGTCCCAAACTCAGATGTCAAGGTCATCAGGATGTCAAAGGACACAAAATGGGTGTATCATGTGCCATTTGTGACACTTGTTTAAATGATAGTATGACACATAAAGATCAAATTACCAAGAACAGACTGTATTTTAGTTGATGAATCACACCTTTGCATAGCAAGGTAACCATGTCTTTAAGATAGCATTTTCTATCTGACTTGTGTTTTCCTTTTGTAATTTTACTACTTTATTAGAGAAACACTTTAGGTTAATAGTGAAAATTTCATGCACATTGGCTGGAAAAAGATTGAAGTGCAAATGTTTCAATAAAGATTTATGTATGTTGCATGATTAGAATGATGTGTCTTGCCATTAGGGCAGCATGTAGACAAATTGTACTGTCATTATGTAATAGTTCACAAGTTGCCTGAACATTAATTGAATGATTGCAGATTGTAGATAGGTGGATGAACTCTCATGCAAGATTTATTCATGTAACAGGAGTGACAAAGAGAACAAGGGAACTGATGATGAGAAGGAAAAGAATGAGGCTGAAGAGGTGGCAGAGAAACAGACAGATGAGAAACTGGAAAAGGAAACCGAACAGGAAGTTTATGATGGGTTGGATGAGGAGGAGATGGAAGGAGAGGAGGAGGAAGAGGAACAGGTTAGAAATCAAATCTGATTTGACCATTTGTCACAACATTTGAGCCAGGTTCTCCAATATAGACAACAAAACACTTGAGTAACTTTGGTTTTATGTATGTATGATCAATAAAAGAATATTAGACCATCTTTTTGTTGACACATGGAGATTTCATACAAACATGAGTTTGAAACCCTTACTACTAATTCATTCCTATCAAAACATTACCCAATCACATTAACATCAGGAAATTACGCTTTGCTACCACCAAATCCAGCCTTAGCTGAAGAGAAAAAAAAATTCTTTGCCCCTGTCCATCAGATGGACAAAGGGAAGTAATTCTTACATATTAACTCCCTTAGTTCCCACTAGGTGGCCACCTGCATCCCAGCTTTTACAAGTTAAAATTTCACTTGCAACTGTGAACAGTGCCCCTGAAGAATCCATTGTAATTTATAATCAATTTTGACTATCCAGCAATTATTTTCAGTGGTATAATGAGTCAAAAGGTTGATGTACATGTATAGGCAATGTTTACATTTTGGATGGTAAATTTATTATATTGATGCATATTTTTACCAGTTGTTATTATCCATGTAGTAACACACAAGTTTTCACTGGTGTAATTGTATTGCACTGTTAAATTTCAGTTTATTACATACTCCTGAGGTCATCTCGGTAATGTGAGTTCATATATTTGAACAGTTTGTACATTTGTTGTATGCACTTGGTTTGGTTTTTCTTTTCTTTTTCATTACAAAGATGTCAATCAAGTGCAAGAAATGCAGATGATTTAAAGTTGGGGAGGACAACCATGAGATATACCTCGCCTGCTTAAAATGTCCTTTCTCAGACCAGTGTAGTGTGTGGGCAGAGGATGTTTGGTCCAGCATCTTGGAAAGGCAGTTAAAAGGTTTGCCAAAAAGAGCACATTCTAACACTTCTAAAGACGAAGTATTAGTTTATCTAAGTTGAGAATCATCGACCATTTTTATTGGGGATGTCAAGAGGCCACCCACACCCCCAATGACGTCAGATCCAGTGGAAGCCGCACCAAACGATTTGACTCAGTCTTGAAGTCGCTTTTGGTATGCATACTACAGTTAGTTTTGTCATGGAGAATGTTGGTGAGCAAATTGTTTGAAACTGTTACCAGTTTTAACCCTGTTTGGCAGTCCACTGGGTATAAGTCCTCATCCTTGGCAGCCCACTAGGTATAAATCCTGATCTCTGCCTGTGAATGGGCTGTTCCAACCATCTATACAATCAGTGTACATCATCTCTGCCTGTGAATGGACTGTTCCAGTCATCTATACAATCAATGTATATCATCCCTGCCTGTGAATGGACTGTTGCAACCATATACAATCAATGTACATCATCCTTGCCTGTGAGTGGACTGTTCCAACTATCCGAATGATCAATGTACAATTTCAGCGGTCATGAATTTGTCATCTCAGATTGGCAAACAACATGTTGGTTGACAGTTCCTCCAGTGATGGTATCCTATGCTCAACAGACCATCCTGACCAAGTAGCAAGTCAGAATGACTATATCCATGATACCAGTATATAGCAGACTTGCCAGACACTTGGAGCCGTCTGGCCCAAACTTACGTACCTGACCAGTATGCCGAAACCAGACCATGCTCTGTGCTGGACATGACTCAGCACTACTAACCCTGCATTCCCTCCCATTTAGTCTACCCTTCTCTTTTTTGTGTGGGTCAAATAGAAGTGAGAAAGAAGGCTGCACAGGAGTTGCCCCTTCAGCTCTCTGTGCAAACCTCTATCTCCAGACCTGCAAGTTTTTTTCTGCAAGTCTTACATTAATGACCCTCAACATATGGACTTATGGAATAAAAGGAAAGACTATGGAAATATGAGTGTTGAAGTAAAATCTGGACAAATGGCTTGTCCTTGTTTGATTTGGATCTGGGTTTCATATTACCTTTGTTTGAATTAGACAGGGAACCAGACTAACTTGACATCAGTACCTCAGGTGCTTTAAACTGCACATATTTTTCTATGCAAAGCATCTGCATTATTAAACTGTTGATTATAGAGTTTTTTTAAATCGGCATCCAGCAGGAGGTAAAAGTTGTAGACAAAAGGAAAATATAAGCCTCTTAAAAAGTTTTAATAATCAATACAGAAAAATAAAAGGGAATATTCAGATTGTTCTGAATAAAAACTGGTTAAGAACTTTTATTGGACATCACATGACTATTGAGTATGTGAAGGGGTGGGAGATACGACTACTGTCTGTGTGTGAAATGAAGAAAAATATTCCAAGAATTAAGTCTGGTTGACAGATAGCAACAAACCATTCAGCTATACTGAGACGATCTTGTTAGGGTTGGCAGGTCTTTATCTATGTGTGATCCCATCAGTGGGTATACCTGGAAAGGATGATTGTTGACTGAAAGACTGCATGGTAATTCTCAGCAACAACAGCAACCTTATTGTGGCTAGGTGAGTTATAAATGGCAATATGCTCCAGACTTTCACAGGAAGGCTGGTAGGTGGGAGAGAAAGCAAGGTTTTTCCTCTCTCAGATTTTCTACCAGCCATCAGTAACTTGCTGTCCTTCATGCCCACTGCCAACCCTCATGGGGGCACCAGACTCCACTTGTTTCATTTTTCTTGTTTCAGCCTATTTTTTGACTGCTCCAATGGCCTAGTGGTTAAAGCATCCACCTCAGATGTGGGAGGTCGCAGGTTTGAACCCCGACTGAGTCATACCAAAGACTTTAAAAAAATGGTACTAAAAGCTCCCTAACTTGGCACAGCATTAAGAGGTTAGTGTTAGGACTGGTTGGCCCGGTATCAGGATAATGTGACTGGGTGGGACATGATGCTACATGTCTGTGGCATGATGCCCCAGTGCTAGACACCACTATAAATTGCCACACTGCAGACATCATAGCGATATGACTGAAAAATTGTTAAAGATACACTAAAAATCCGGATCACGCACACTCACACTCAACCTATTTTCAACCTATTTGAGGTGGTCTGGATCCTGTTCATTCAGTCACCTCCCCTTTTGTTGTTACCATCATGTTGGAGATGCTAAGCAATCTCTCCTAGAAGCAACAAGAGGAGTTAATATGGAACAGTTACTTCCCATTGTGTATTTGGTATATAAATGGACAGACATTTCATCTTTCAGGGAGGGCTGGATTCAGTGGTAGCAGAGAGAAATTTCCTAATGTTAGTGTGATGAAGTAAATATTTTTGGAAAAACATAATTTACTAAACAATTTCCTTTCCTTAAAACAGAGACTGTTTCAAATAGTTCTTTTGAATTCTATCATTTCTGGTAATTTTGTTTTGATTCAGATTTTAATCTTAAAGTTTTGAAGAAAGATCTTAGATTCTCCACAAAGTCAGCTTTGGCAGATGGTTCATATGTACACTTCAAAATTATGCAGGTAGCTTATTTTCATGATTATAGGAAAATGTTATAGATAAACCTTGAGCATCATGCATTTATCTATCTATCTATCTATCTATATATATATATATATATATATATATATATATATATATATATATATATATACACACTTTCAGTTGAATTTAAATGATGAAGTGGAAGAAGTGGATGATGTAGATGGGGATGGAGAAGATGAGTCAAGCTCGGACTCTGAAGCAAAAGGTAAGCCCTCGAGTTCTGAATATATTCTCCCCAAGCCTGTAGTGATATGATGATTAATTAGAACAAGCAAAGATTGGTCAGAAATGTCTAATGTTTAGTTACGAATATATGTAATGGAATATAAACAAAGTTGTTTGTTATCATATGATGCTGCAAGTTGGAGCTCATTATCTTATGATTTTATTTGTCTATCCATCTGTTACCAGTTTGGTTTCCAAACAGTAGCTTCAGTTATCCTCTGACAACAGTGGCAAGTACAAGTATTGATGAGTAAGACCATTATATGGTAATATGATGTGTTGTTAATTTTTCCACAACCCTGATGCAATGTAAAGCTAATAAACTAACACCAAACAAAAGTTCAGGCATGATGTTCAAAGCAAGTGACATATCAAATACATCATACAGTATCAATTACAAACTTTGTGGATGACATTTACTTGGGGTAAGTGAGTCCAATCAGTTTTGGACTCAAAAGCTCCAAGGTAAAAAGTCACTGACTGAAAGCAGGAAAATATTTTGTTCACGGTAACACAGATTTCTCCACTATCTACAGTTGCAAACTAAGTGCATAGCTTGTAGTTTGGGTCAGAATGAACCCTACGAATTTTGGAGCCAAGAGGTTACTTTTTGCACAGTAACTCCAGTTGTTGACCCATCTACTGTTTAAAAAAAACTTCATGGAGCACTTAGACTTGGGGTAAGGAAGAACATGTTGGTTTCATGCTCAGGAAGATCAACGGTCAAGGTCATCAACTGAAAGTTGAAAAATGGTTTCTACACAAGAAATTAGCCATCACCTACAATCACCAAACTTTGTGGATGGGTTTTGTTTGGGTGGGGATAATCCTAATGATTTTGGAGTCAGAAGGTCAGAACCCAAGATCAATGAATGTTTCTGCACAATAACATAAGTTCTACTTCACATACCTCAACCAAATCTTGTGGATGGCTTGCACTTGCAGTAAGGAAGAACCTATTGAAAGTTTAAAGGTCAAGGTCATTGTGACTGAAAGAAGGAAAATGTTTTCCACACAATATTATTAGTTCTACATCACAGACCTAGACCAGACTTTGTCAATGGCTGCAAGGCAGTAGCCATTCACATGATTCCTATTTTTTTCACTGTTTGACTTATTTGAATTGTGGGGTGAAAGCAAGTTTATTATTGCCAGTCTTTGTTGTTTAGTACAACCCTAGCACCAGCAACATGGCAGCCCACAAATGTGCAAGTAAACCATTTGACTTTTGAATTTCAACAAGTTCCCAACACTTCAAGCCAGCATGTGGATGGTAAGGGAGAAGATCATCCTGGTTTCTTTGGCACGAAGTGACTAAGAACAGATGATTTTGGTACCTTTTTGCAGCTGGTTAACTGGTTTTAGTTGTCTTGCAGAAGAGCACAGTAGTAATGGTCTGGGTAAAACTAAACTCCATGTATGTTCCTGAAATGTACTTAGTATGAGATCATGTAATCATATTTTTGTTTTTAATGCATTTTTGTAGTGCATGTTTTTGCATTATGACACAACATCCCTGGTTAGCTAATTTTTCTGGATGATCTGTGGTGAAATGTTGTAGTCTTATTTAATTGGTATTAACTTTAGGATTAAAGCAACTTAAAAGCATGAAAATATTTATAGGTTGATGTGCATTTTCTAGCAAAATAGCTATCCCCGTGTCAGGCTTCCTACATAAAAAAAAATATAGGAAACAGGGCACCACCCCCATCTCTCCATAAAAGAATGAGTATTTACAAATTCATCGAATTTGCAAAGAGGTAAATTGAGAAAAGTGTATGTTGTGGAGTAAATTTGTCACTATGACACCATTATTGTGTTGATGCACCACTGAACCAAACCAAGCTGGTTATTGAATTTTTATACAGAAAGCCTGTGAAGCCAATTTGCAGCATGTCATAAATCACTAATGATTTCCCAAAGTGTTGTATCATTTTTATATACTTTATTTTTAATAGCACTGTTCTTGTGCTTAAAAGTTTATAAAAATTTACATCTCTTATTCAAATGGAGTCAAAAGTCACTATGATTCCCCCATATGTCCAATGTCTCCCAGAGATTGTAGTGCTACAACACAGACATATCAAGTGATGTCTTATCAGTGAAGTGCACATTGAACATTAATTTGTAATAAAGCATATATCCTTGAATGAGGTCTGGCATACATCCCTGCATGGATTATGAGATGGTGAAAACTTTTAAGCAAAAAGAAATTAAGATTCTAAAAGTTTTACATTTTAGCAATAGTTTCAAGTATACCAATCCCCAAAAATGTGCCCAAACCAGTATGATACAAGTAAATAATGACATACATGGGTTTTCATGGCAAACAGAATAAAATGACATTTGAAAGTCTGTCTTCTTATCTCTGTCCCATATGTCTGTTTGCTTGTATTCGTATTTCTGCTTGTCAATTTGACAGTATTTCTGTTTGTCAGTTTGACACTCCCACATACACAACTACATTCTTCACACATCTACAAACACAGAGATCAATGTGTGTATGTGGGAAAGCTTGTCATTAGTTTCCTGTCAACCCCAAAATAACAACAAACAGACACACACACACACACACACACACACACACACACACACACACACACATGAATACACATGGTGGGCTTTCTGTAAATCAGTTTCCACAAGTGGTTATTAACATGTTGATTGGTGCAAAAATTCCCATGTTCCTTACAGCTCATAATCTTACAAGATGTTTCGCTACCATAATTTACATCATTGTTGCAGTGGTGTTATCTTACCAAAGGGAATAGCCCTCTATAAGGGTATGAAAAAGACCATGCCAGAGGATTTTTGTACCACAGATGCACAATTTTACATGGATCTTCTGTAATTATTTCTACACTCTTATTTTTTCTTTATTGCCAATGTTCTGATTAGTGGAGATCTTCCTTGACTACTGGATGCAATGGTCAGGTAATATTAAAAATGGATGTAATAGAAATCGTATGTGTCATGTGTACACCATATGGGACCATTTGTTGAGATAAATATGATTCAGGTGTTTCAGTGAAAATGGAAATTGGTGTAAATGTGGAAGTAAAGGAAAGGTATACTGTGCAGTAGGGACATTCTGATTTTGTCCTGTCCGTACTTCATTACTGCCAACTCGTTTGTATGATTATACTAAACACACTTAACAAAGCAAATGAAATTTGTTTGGCATATTTATATTTGTATGAAGATGACCTGATTAGATTTTCACACTGTTCCAGTGATTGGTGTTTTGTAGTCTTTTAGACTCGTACTTTGCTTTAAACTCGTCTTGACATGATTGTACAGGGACTGATTAGTCTTGGAAAATGAAATTGGGTGTTCATTTGCTGATGACGCAGCTTAAATCATTTTTGGGTTGTTTTTTTCATAAATTTTAGGCATTTTGGGTGACTGACTTAAAAAATATATATAATGCAAGTAAATAAAGACTTTTTTGGGGAAATAAAGGTATACTGTATTGTGGGGACATATTGATTTTGGCCCGTCTGTCTGTGTATTCATTATAAATTGTATGATTTCACTAGACACACATATCTAATGCAAATGAAATGTAGTAGGCTTCTTTATTTGCATATATAAATGGTCTAATTGGATTTCTGTAGCATATAAATGAATTTTGCTATTTAGGCTGAGATGGGAGTAAACATGGTTTATATATAAACTAGTTTGGCAATGAATCCTGTTGGAAAAAGAAACAAAGTGCATCATATTGTAAGTCTCTCAATTTCTCACTGGCGTCCATTAATAGTTTCTGATTTAACTCCTGATGCTTCTTGAAATGACTCCTGTTTTGTGTGAAAGGTCACCATTTCCTATGTGTACACATTGCATATGCTGTTGGGCTACATTCTAATACGTTTGGATACAGTCATAAATTCTTGCTACCATATATACTTGCTTATAATTCAGGTCAAACTGCAACCAGTATAGATCCTGATCTGCTGTAGCATAATGCACCTGCAGATCAGGGTCTGTATTTTGTTTTCCTTATTACTCCTAACTGCATAGACCCAGACTGCTGGTGCATTATGGGATGACACATCTGGGTCTGTGCAGTTTGCATTTAGACTCCTCTTGAAGACGAGTATATATGGTACAGGTTATCAGTGTTGTTTAGTTGTACTTTTGTAAACTACAATGGATGTGATCTTTTCTTGTGCAGTATCAGTGTGGTAATTAGTACCAACTTCTAAGTGTTGTATAAATATGGTTATTGATATTTATAACATTGTTGACTTGTATTTTTGTTATCAAATATATTCCCTCTTTAATTTTACCACCCTCTCTCAAGATGGTTGATTGATTTCTTTTATTTAGGTTCAGTTTGAAACATGTCAGAGCCATGTGTTTGACTTTAAAGATGAAATTTAGCCTTACATTATCATTAAGTAGAAGTCAACCAAAGTAACCCTTTTTCTTGCCTTCATATGGAAATATTTATTAGCTTCTAAGAGTTTTGAAAGTGGCATGGATGTGTCTCTGCTTACATTGTATTTAAAACCACATCCCATCAATATAAAGCATTAAATTACACTTTGTTTGAAATGTACTATAAAGTGAGAATTAAAATATTAAGCATTTTGAAATTAATGGTCAGTTTATGCTTTGTTTCATTGCAACAGTAAAATCATTGGAAACTGTAACTAGAATAAGGTTAAACCAATAAAAATTGGTTTCCTTTAAAAATTTGCACTGAAATATTTTTAAAAGAATTTTCTGCTTAAATTTTCCATTATTTCTCAAACTATCAATTTTTACAAAAATAGAACTGAGAATTTAATATTATGCCATCTATTTGGCAGAGTGTATTATGCTAGACTGTGTGGTTAGTTACATCTTCTTTTTCCACTATATATATATATATATATATATATATATATATATAGATATAGATATAGTATGTGTGCTGTATCAATGATATACCATGAGATGTATACATTTTTCATTAAAAGAAAACAAGGCTTGCTGAGTTTCCTTTTAAAGAAAAATTTATACAATGAGTGGTATATCATTGATACAGCATACATACTGTACATATATTTTATTTATATCACATACAAATACAAATATTGCCCTTTGAACGGAGTTAAGATTTACTACAGGCAGCTGTGTATTGACCAAGTGAATGAACTCCTCACAAGCCCGAGTGTGTCCGCTATAAAATGTAGTTCTATGCCATTTGTGGCTATTCACAATCACCTTTGCATATTGAAAAGTTGATTGTTTTCTTTTTTTAGTTTCTATTTTTTTTCACATTGATTAAATCAGTATAATACACGCTTATGATTTAAACATGAAAGATGGTTTTAATGATGAAAGTAGAGAACTTCAAACACTTGGTTAGCTACGCCATTCACATGAACGCTTACCCATTCACGTACCTGCGCATGGAAATTTATGTGGAATAGAAACTAAGAGAAATGACGAACAAACAAGAGTTAATTAAAATATTTTAATATATTTACAGTTGATCTAAGTCATTATTCTGCTTTATTAACACTTGCACCAACCATAAACTCTCCCTCTCTCTCTCTCTCTCTCTTTCTTTCTTATTGGTTTGACTTCAGAACTCTATCCCCCCCATCCCCGCTCTCTCTCTCAACCTTTGGTCAGTTTGACTTAACTTTTACCATCATTCATAAGCCCAGAGACATCGTGTGATGACACAGACATAAATCCTCTAGATATAAATCCTGTACGCTCGTCATTTCATAGATTTTAGTCTGTGTCTTGCTACAGTGGTCCAGAGAGAGAGAGATAGAGAGAGCGGCCTTTGGACATTTTCATATTTAATTAATAATAATCAATTTTTAGAACTTTATAATATGTTTAAGAAACAACAACAAAAAAAACCCCATTAAATACATCACAGTATGTGTACCACGTAACTGAGAAATTTACTGTATAATGTCGACATGGTTTGCAACTTTGTATCATGGATAAACAGTGTATATAGATCCCAAGGAAAGTGCACACATATTGTTACGATGAACCATATTATTGTGGGTTACTTGGTGTAATTTCTATTTCAAGGTTTTAATCCAGCCCAAATTCCTTTCTCTCTCACTCCACATTTCTTGGTAGTTTGTCCATTATGCATGAGAGGGGAGGGGGGAACAGAAAGCAGAAAGGATTGCAATGAAAATGTGTACCATATTAAATTCATTTAGAAAATGGCAATTATTCATACATTTTATCGTTATTTTCATATGTCACTAATGATTAATGTGTGGAAATTGATCATTGATTTAGAATCAACTGCACATGGTCACAAGAATGTTTATTTATGCATATTATTGTGCCATGGGCGGATAACAATTTGATACACCAATAGTATTGGTATATCAAATTGCTTTATACCAACACATTAAATGCCATGTTATTTTATGTGGTATACATGTATGGTATGGAACTTGAGTTCTACAGCACCTACCTTCACCAACTTGTCAGGTAAGTTCTTCAATAGGTGAAAGTTCAAGGTTACTGTGGTTGAAAGAAGAAAAATCATTTCTGCACAGTAACATTAGTTCTTCATCACAGATGTGAAGCAAACTTTGTTGATAATTTGCACTTGAGGTTCAAAGAAGCATAATGTTTTAGAGGAGGTCAAGGTATTTGTGACTGAAAGGAGAACAATGGTTTCTGCACACCAGTTTCAGTTTTCCACCATGTAATGTCACTAGAGTTTGTAGATGATGTGCCTGTTTGGTAAGAAAGAAGTCAATTGACTTGGGAGTCAAAAGGTCAAAGGCACCAACTGAAGGTAGAAAGATGGTTTTTCCATAATAACTTTAGTTTTGACCAAGTACCTTGACTAAAGTTTGTGGAGGTCTTGTGTTTATTGTATGGAAGAGACCTATTGATTTGTTCTTGAGTCAGATCTTCAGCCAAATATTGTGTCTTGCTGTTAAGGTAAGAAAACTACCTATATATTCTAGGTTTTAACAATAAGAGGTCATGATAAGTGTAAAAAGACAAAAATGATTTCATTGAGTTCAAGACTAAAAAATGTGGTCAATAATTTCCCAACTCAACCATGTCTTGCTAATGTCTGCTTAGAAAATTATTAAAGCTGAAGCTGGCAGATAATATATCATTCATGGTACTCTTGTTTTGTGTTAGGAATTTTGAGAATGTCAACAATCATAAAGCGGTTATATCTCAGAAAAACAAAAACTTGAAACAGAAAATTTATAAATAAAAGAATTTTAAACTTTTTGAACAACTGAAAAGTTTGTTTTAAATTTTGCACAGCTCCAATTTTGCTACTGCAAAGCTGCATTACTGAACACTGTCTAAAGTCTTGAGGTAAGTTTGAAAGGCAAAGGTGCTTTTTGGGTGGCAAAAATATCGCATGAATTCGTACCTTCTGGGCATTACCTAGTTTTGAGTAACAACTGAAAAGTTTATGAACATTTGTGCTGAACAACAGAAAAAGTATTATTAAAATTAATTTTAATTTAAAGTGTTGTCATTGTTGGGTACCTTTTGCTTTTTCTACTTTCATCTCCTACTACCAGTATGCTGCATGGTTTTGAGGGAAACATGGTCTGTTTTTATTCATGTCAGTTTAGTACATTGATAAGATAATCGTGGAATTTTCCTTGATAATTCTGTTTTATTTGTGCTGTTTTAAGCATGGATGATTTTCTTCAGATTTTATTAATCACTTCATGATTTTATTTAACATGTTTTTTCTATTTGTTATTTCACATGGGAGCTCTGGTAGCTCAGTTGGTAGAACATTCATCTTGTAATCAAGAGGTCACAGGTTCAATACCCAGCAAGGCCAGCCTGGGTTGGCTGCCATATTGTGTCCCTGGGAAAGATGCTTAGCTCCATTTTCCTGACATTATATAGCCAGTGTTTTAAAAATGTTAAAACCTACAAAATCAACATTTTGTCTAGTAAATTTAGGAAAAGATGTCAAATGTACAAAAATTTGTTTTTATCTCTCTATACCTATGAATATTTTTAGAACTTTTTATTCATTTTTAAATTTTTTCCATTTTATTCCTACTCTGTACATTTTTTTCTGTGCAAAATCCATGTCAGCCATATACATTGCATTAAAATTCGAATAATATGTGTTTACTAACTAGCACGAAGTGAAGTTTGTAATGGAGCATCTTGTGTGGTAGAGTGTCCTCGTACACACTGTTCTTCATAATGTTATATCTTTTATTCATGAATAACAGATTATTCCTTTTGGGTATTAGCTAGATTGATCTTTTAAATGTTAACTATTTGTGAATTTATTACCAAAGATGCCAATCTTACATTAGTAAGAGTCATGTCCCTTGGTGTCACTTGTGGGGAAACAACTCTTGCAAATTCTTTCATATTGATATTATGCCATTGCTTACTTCTAAAATTTTTCATCGATTTTGATCCCATATTTTCATACCTTCTTCCTTTTTGAAAATGGTATGTTTCTTAAGCTTTTTTCTTTTTTTGTTGTTGTTGATACACCAGTTTTAAGTGGGGCATGTAATGTTTAGACTGTCCATCTGTCCGTGTGTTAACATATGCTTGTATGTCCACTAACTTTGTAATAGTTGTCAAGATTTTCATGAAATTTTGCCCAAGTATATATATCATGAGTAGACAGTGTGCCACATACATTGACCAGGCCTATAATTTTAGGGTCAGTGTCAAGGCAAATTAAATTGTAATTCTGTTATTTGTTTCCTTGTCCTGAGTTTAACTTTTAAACCACAAAAAAACATTTTAATGAAAGTTTTTGTGAATTATATATTATGTATCACATACCATAGTCATGCCTTTTTCCCAGGGTCAGGATTATGGCAGCTGAAAATGTAAAGAAGTTATATTAATGTCTGGACTATAACTTTTAAATGAATGAAAATATTTTAATGAACAGCCAATTGCAAGAAGTTATAGAAGGTGTGACACATACCACAACCATGTCTCTTGCCTCAAGGTCAAGGTCACAGCATGGGGAAAAATAATTAAGTGAATTTTACCCTTGTCTTGAAACCAACAAAAATATTCAATGCAACATTAGCTAATTATATATAATATGTAGATGGTGTATCAGATGCCATTGCCAGACACGCTTCCTCAAGATGAAGGTCACAGGAAGAAAAAATTTTACTCTGACTTGTATTTTGCCTGGAGTAATACTTTTGAACAAATGAAAATATTTGTTGTTGTTGTTGTGGGGTTTAACGCCATTTTTCAGCACACGATAGGCTATACATGGTGGCCAGTATTAATGGTGGAGGAAGAACCCGGGAAAACCCCGGAAAGAACCACTCACCCACAAGAAGCTACTGGCAAACTTTCTTACATATCTACATCGGCCAAATCTGAGACTCGAACCCACGCAGACAGAGGTGAGATGGCAGAGATCCATAACGGAGAGCGCTTTAGACCACTCTGCCACTCGGGGCCCCTGTGAAAATATTTTAATGAAACATTATATATCATGAGAGTGTGTCACATGCCATAGCCATTCCGCAGTCTCATAGTTAAGGTCACAACAACAGAAACTACAAGTCAGTGACTTCTATCCATTTTCAATGTAAACTTTTGAACCAGTGAGGATATTTTAATGAAATTTTATCCTATTATATATCTTGACAATGTCTCATGTATTCACAGTCATACCTCCAATCTCTATCATGGTCAGAAGAGCAGATAATACAAGTCAGTCATACCCCCTGCCTCAATATCATGGTCAAAAGTACAAATTATACAAGTCAGTCATACCCCCTGCCTCAATATCATCATC
The DNA here is from genome assembly GCA_016617855.1 of Megalonaias nervosa. NCBI lineage: Eukaryota > Metazoa > Mollusca > Bivalvia > Unionida > Unionidae > Megalonaias > Megalonaias nervosa. Next base: position 8,867 of record JAECUM010006320.1, on the reverse strand, counting down.
AAAAGAACAAATAATACAAGTCTTTTTAACCCCTAACAGATATTTTCACTGAAATTTACTCTGGTCCACCCGTTAATATTCAGTAGTCAAGCTCACTAGGTCAAGGTCGCTAGCAGGGAAGGTTGATGAGATTGGTATATAATTCTGACTAACTTATCAGTACCAGAGAATTTAGTCATAAAAAAATTATGTCATTTTTTCCTATTTAAGGTATGTCTGGTGCATTTTTAGTCCAACAAAATGTAAAGCTTTCTTTAATATGTATATTTTTCAGATTCAGATAATGTTCATGAGGACCTAGCAGAGCTTACATGTGAAATATCAATCAAACAGAGGCTTATTGAAGAGCTTGAATTGACTCAGCGTCGTCTCCATTCACTCAAGGCACAGTACGAGGAGAAAGTTTTGCAGCTTCAAGCCAAGATCAAGGAGACTGAACTTGAAAGAGATAAAGTTCTTTCCAATATGAGTATGTACAATATATGTTATTCAGACAATACATTCCTTGGTGCAAATCAGTGAATAATAAAACATATGAAAGAAAACATTCTACTTCCCTTAGTCTGTACTCTAAATACTTAGTATCCTTAGAATCAGTACCGTCATGAGTCCCCCTGTGCGGAACCGACAGTCAGTACCCTCCCCCTCCCATCATTTAAATATTTGCTGGTAAGAAAACATATAAGAAATTGATGTAAGTTATGGCCAAATAAAAAGATTTTCTTATGAAGAAAGAAAATGGCTTCCTGTGTCAAGCACACTGGTCGCAATAGCTTCCGCTTACCCTACTTAGAACTTGTTTTGAACAAGAGTACAAGAATGTATTCACTGCTGGCACAGGGGGCATCCTGAATTGACCCTATCGGCCCATTGAAGCTTGTTGAACAACAGAATTACATAGAAACTACTTGATGTAGACAAGCGAAATTTGATAATTATGTTTTTTTGCATATGTAGATGATTTTTTCAGGCCAGTAAACAAATTTTTGTTTTAATGACAAGTTCTTGAACTTTATTGGATTTAAACTTTTCTGGAGACAAACTGTAGATGTTAGTATAATATGACTGGGTGGCACATGATGCTAAATGTCTGTGGCATGATAGACATCACTGTAAACTGCACCACTGCAGACATCGTAGCGATATGACTGAAAAATTGTTAAAGCTACGTTAAAAATCTAAATCACACTCGTTCACAAAGCAGTTTTTCTGTTAGTCAGATATATTTGAATTTGGATGGTATTTTTGGATGAAAACTTACAGGATTGCATAGAAACGATTGGACATAAACAAATGAAATTTGATGTTTGTATTCATATATTTTCATCTTGCTAAGGCATTTTTTAAAATTTCTAAATACATTTTTGATTTCATCAGCTTTAACATTTTTTTATGCAGCGGAGGGGGTATGTGTTTAAAAACACAAATCCAGTTCTTAAGCAGAAATATTAAGTAACCTGTCTTGAATCCAAGCTTTAATTTTTATATGGTATGACCCTCTTTTCCTTGTGCATAATCTATCTTGCATCCATCAACAATTGCTATTATAAACTTCTCACCTAAATTCATTGGAATGATTTTGACCAAATTTAGCAGACGATCTTTTAAATTTTTACAAGTTAAGCTGATCTGCTGTCCAAAATGGCTGCAGTTGCTAAAAACAAAAAAAACTTACAATTACTTCTTTTTCAGAATGTCTCTGTAGAATTGGACCAACTTGACAGAAGATATATTGACATGAAAACCTTCTAAATTTATGCAAATTATGTGTATCTGCCATCAAATATTGTCACCATGATTACAAGTTATAAAATCTTTAAATTGACCTTTTCTACAAAACTGAATAAAATTTGACTAAACTTGACAGAAGGCATCCTGACATGAGAGCTGTTAAATTGTTACCAATGGTGCCAATTGGCCATTAATTATGACCACCAATACTGAACTTTTAAATAACTTAAGCAGAACCAATGAATAGAATTTGACCAAACTTGACATGAAACATCCTGGCATGAAGACCTCTCCAGTTTGTACAGATAATGCCTATCTAAAATCAAATATGACCATCATTTCCAACAATAGATAAAAATTTAAATGCCTTCTCAATACTGCTTGACACAATGTAATCAAATTTGGCAAAAGTCATCCTTTCATAGAGTGTTATTTAATTTGTGCAACTTGTGCTGATCTGCCATCAAATATGGCTGCCATTACTGAAAATAAAAACCTTTAAATGACTTTTTGAAAGAAGCCATATAAATGAATTTGACCAGATTTGACCACCCTGGTTTTCAGATTGGTACAGTTGATGTCAGTCTATCATCAGATATGTCTAACTTTACTAATAATAGAATTTGAATCAACATATTCACAGAAACATGTCTGCAGATATTTTCCAAATTTGACAGTGTTCTGGAATTAAGGGCCTTTAGATTTATACAAATGATGCTATTTGAGCATCAGATTTGGAAAATCACTGAAATTACATTTCCTCAAAAACCACTCAGCAAAATTTGACAAATATTTACAGAAAGCATTCTGGCGTGAAGAGCTTTTAAAAATTTTCACAAATTATGCTAATCTGGCATTTGCTATGGCTGCTTTTACTAGAAATAGAAAATCCATTAGTTCTTCTACATAATTACTCAAGAGACTTTGACCTAATTGGACAAAAAGTGTCTTAGTTGAACACTTTTAGATCTGTACAGATGATAATGTTCCACCATCAAATATAGTTGTTGTTACTGAAAGTAGAACAACATTTACTTAACTTTGTCAGAAACGAAACACTGCACAGAATATGATCAAGCTATGATATAAGACATCATAGCATAAGGGCCTTCCATTATTGGACAAATCATATTGACTTGCCTTTAAATATGGCTGAAGTTTAAAAAACTGCAGAAACCTTGAAACAGTTGTTTTATTACATATGCAATCAACAGGGTTTGAAGAATAATTACAGCAGAAAGAATCCTAATGACCCATAATTCTTGTTCAGCTGCTTTTATATTTGGTTAATAGGCAGAATCCAGCCAGTTGAGATCTTCGGCACACTTGTGCCTCATTTTTGAAATGTAAATTCATATTTCAACTGGAAACTTTGCTTGCATTCACTGCTAAACTATGTAAATCATGTTATTGTAGCCTGATGCCATTTATTTTCACATTAAAAATTAAGAACAAACGTCAGTACGGTCAAGTTGATACCATCAGTTTTTGGATATGTTTAGTTTTTAGTTGCATTGTATTATCTTCTTTTTTTTTATGCTGCTTTCTCATTTATTTGGTAAGTGTCTTATGTTTACTGGCTCTCTCTAAGAGATATCTTGCCAAGGCATTGGCAATACACTCAGAATTTTCCAGTCTATTATATCAATTATATAGCTAGTAAATTGTTTGCTTCATTGTCAACATTTTCTGCTTTTATCAGTAAGCTCTCTAATATCAGCATGGTACTTTTCACAACTATATAATAAGATTAAGCATCTGTCTTAAGTTAGTTTTTAGTTTACAACCTGTATAACTATTATCATACACATAACAAATTCATCTACTAATAGGTAATTTTGGGTGGGGTTGGGGGCTGGGATTATCTTTTGAACTGAGATATTTTGTTTTTGTTTATCTCAAGGTCATTATTTTTTTTTCGAATAATATAAAGGTTATAATATGGTGTTATTTTGCTAAAAATCAGACAAGATATTTTTTTAGCTATTGACAAACTCAGATTAAAAAAAAATTGACAGGCTTCTACTAACCCAGAACATTAAATTGTTGTCCTTGATGTAATTGTGGTATACTGTGGTAGGTGTTACTGTATAATCACAAATACTGCGGTATACCATATAATGGTACAAATTATTTTGTGGTACCCAGCTCTAGTATAGTTATTGCTTTGTTTACAGATCAGGTAGAAAATGTGACAGCAGAGAAGGCAAAGAAAATACGAGATGAATTTGAACGCAAGTTGAATGATATGCAGAGCGAGTTGAAGAAACTCAATGCTGCCAAAAAGGAGCATTCTAAACTAATACGGAATCAGTCACATTATGAAAAACAACTGAAAACCCTTCAGCATGAATTAGCTGAAATGAAGAAAACAAAGGTAATAGATTTAATTGAAAAAATTGTATGTCCTATTTGTCCATTCTTATGTTTTTTTTTTTATAGGTCTAATAGTTATAGACCAGAAGAGCCCACGGGATGTCCTGTTGTCTTTCATCCATTGTTTGATGTGAGACTATCTCTTGGCACAAGTTTGTTATCGCAGCTCCAAAATTACTTGGAGGATTGCCAAGAAACTGTAAACACACATTCATCCCATGGTCTAGTTGGTCCTTATTGAAAATGGTGCCGCTTAGGTATCTAATATGGCCACCTTAGCAGCCATCTTGACAGTTTTGTTATTGCTTCTTCTCCTGAATGGATGGTCATATCAAGATGGGGTTATAGTATCAGTTGGTCCTAAATGAAAACTGTGCCAATCCTGAACAGAAGAAGTCATATCAACGTGAGGTTTCACCAGAAGACTTCTTACAAAATGAAGTTGGCCCTAATGAAAATGGTTCCATGCAGACAATAATATAGCCACCATAGCAGCTATCTTGAAAATCCAATTATTGCTATTTTGTATGAATGAGTGATCATATCAACATGGGGTTTTCAATACAAGACTTCTTATGATGTCTCCATGGTCCTAAATGAAAATGGTGCTGATGTAGACAATTTTTTTTGTTTTTTGCCTTGTTTGATTGGAAAGTCATATAGACCTGGGTCTTTCACCAGAAGACTTCTTATGATGTCTGGTTGATTCTAAATGAAAATGATGAAAATGGTTTCACTTGGACATAAGCAACCATCTTGAAAATCTTGTTATCATTACTCTGCCTAAATAGATGGTCATATTAACATGTTGTTTTCATTAAAGGACTTGCTCTGATGTCTAGTTGGTCCTAAATGAAAAGGTGTCAGTATGACATCAAATATGTCCACCACAGCAGCAGTCATGAAAATCTTGTTATTGCTACTCAACAGAAAGTCGTATCAGCAAGTGGTTTTCACCAGAAAACTGCTTATGGTGTCTAGTTGGTTTAAATAAAAATTTACACCAATCTGAGAGCCAATATGGTTGCCAGAATAGCCATCTTAAAAGTTTCACCACTATTCCTCCTAGATGGAACATTGTATTAACATTGGATTTTCACTAGAAGACTTGTTATGATATCTAGCTGGTTCTAAACGAAAATTGTGCTGATCTGATCTGATGGCCTGTGTGGCCACTACAGCAACTTTCTTGAAGATTTTATAATTGCTAAATGGACATCCTTATTGGCATGAGGTTTTGACCAGAAGACTACTTATGATATATAGTTGGTCCTGAATGAAAATCTGACCTCAAATATGGCATCCAAACTGGACATATAAAAAATCTTTTCTCTAGTTCTCCAGAATGGATGGTCATATCAACATGGGGTTTCCACCAAAAGTCTTTGTATAGTATCTAGCAGGGTTCGCACAGTCATTAAAGGTCATTGAAAGTCACTGAGAAATGAACACCTCAATTCAAGGCCTTGAAAGTCATTGATATTTCATCTTGGTCATTGAAAGTCATTGAATTTTAGAGATTTTGCTTAAGAAAATTCAAAGTGATTGAAAGTTTACTTTCAAGTCATTTATTTTACATTGTATGATAAATGGAACTACTGTTTGATTTTCTGTCATATGCTAGCAATTCCACTATTATCGTAATCCATGTGAAGTAACCGGATATCACACATAGCGCACTTTGACATGATGTCATTAACACTCTTTGACATCCCTAAGTTTAATTGTCACACGGGATCCTGGACAGGATGTTCTATCATAGTTTGAGCCATGCAAGTGAGGAAGTTTTACAAATGTATGTATAAAATATGGGCTGCCTAGACAATCCAAAAGGGCTCAATCCCAGTGCAGTTCATCTTAGATGATTCAGTTCGGCAAATAGGCCTATTGGCTGATGATATTGATGGCAGTTTATTTTAAAGCTTTGAATTATATCAGATTATTGAAGCTAGAAAAGTCTTAAAAATGAGAATTTTAGCTGATGCAGCTTGACTGAAATTGAGCTCTGAAATGAGTGGGTCACGCATATGATCAGAACCAAACTATAACGTCATTTTGAAAGCTCAAAAATATGTTACACTGGAAATGTATGTCAACTTTTTGACCAATCTCAGCATACCATATAACAAATTCGTAACTTTTCAAACAGTAAATATGTAATTTTATTAGGTGTAAACTTTTGGACTGTTTGTTTGGCGATTGTTAGTACCAATCTGCGGGCTTGTAAATACGTATTAACTCCTCCTTATTCTTGAGGAGTGTTTTAAAGTATTTTCTGGATATTTTATTTACTTCTCAGTTTACAGGAAGAAGAATGAGTACAATTGAAACAATGAATAGTACCACATGAATTTTGTTTCCTTATCGGAGTAAATTAATGCAAGGTGAATTCTGATGTACAATTGGGGATGATTTACCGCCAAATTACCCTAGATAGGAAAAACATGGGGATAAATGTTTTCACCGTCTTCTTAATTCACTTGAAGAAATGTAGGGATATCACACAGTTATTTATTTTAGTGTACTATAAAAATTGTTTATATTTTTGACATGTTTGCAAACTCCCAAAGTCCGGAAAATAGTGACAACATGCTATTTTTAGAGTTTATTTTTTATTCAGCTTTTGGTGTAATATCTTGAGGTTTATGAGGGGGAAAGAAAAAAAAAAAAACCAAGAAAAATAAAACAAAAAAACACATAATAATGAGTGTTAATCCAAAAGAATTATCAGTTCTTAAAAATGCATTATTCAAAATACCTAGAGCATAGCTACATATAGCCTTATAAGGGTTCAGATAAATTTTATAAATACTCTAAAAAAAATCAAGAAGTACATATATTTGTTTGATCAAAATACCAGTCTGAACAAGCAGACTGTGGCATTAATGGACTTAAAATCCTAATACAGCATTATTGAATAGTTAGGAAATCTGGCACAGTAGTCAGTAAAGCACCAATTCAAGAAAGTGAAACTTAAGCAGAGCTTATGTTAGAGAAAAATCTTATTTTGGACCCAAAGGATCCAAAAGACCTTACCTATGAGCAGTGAAAAAATGTACATAATAACCATAAGGAACAGTTTCTAAACTTGTTCCAGCTGGCTAAGCTAGTTATTTATATGCCCAATCAGCAGGGGCCTCTCAGCACTATTCAGACACTGGTGAGGAACAGATTAAGCTCAGAAAAATCAACAGATTAATGCATATAAAACTAGATGCAACATCTTTTCAAGATTTTGATTTCAATAGGTCTTTAACAGAGCGAATCTGGAAGAAAGATGGATGGATATAGAAGTGTTGTGTATATAGTGAACTATGACCATTTCCTCCTCTCCCTCCTTTTTGTACTACTCACCCCTTATTGTTGTAACAAGTGGGTCCCCCTCTCACAACATTAGATAAAATCCTGACAGCCTCTCTGAAGTGAAAGCACTGGAGTTGCAGCTGGAGAGGCAAGTATAGAACCTAAAGAGCAATGGTTAACATCTGGTTTACAATAACTTTCTTTTAAAATATCATTTCCCCTTCATATCACATTTTTTTATTTCTGTATTGTGTTTGTATTTGTTTTTTTTGTATTTAAATTAGTACACGCACACACATTTATGAAAGATGAGGAAGAATGAAATTGATTTTGATTTAATTTGTATCCAAAATTAACTTGAAAGTTTGAAAGCTTTAGATAAAAGCAAAATTACTTTTGTGTCCATCTTTCCTTCCCAAAGTGTGTACTACATCTGTTTATAATAATGAATAATCAGCTGGTCCTTCCCACTTTCTTAATGTCCAATTTAATCACATCCATATGAAGTTACACTTGTCATGTATGAAGATAATCAACTTGCATTCATTGGCAAAAGGGTAGATGTTTTTTAGGTTGTTCAAGACCTATCTGAGAGCAGATCTGCACTGTCCTCCATCGTTTAATTGAGCAGTCACTTTGGCCAAATACAACTCAAGCACACATGATGTGAGTTCCTTCTTGTTGAATTTGTTGACAGGGGTTCCAACTTGTCCATGTATACGACTGGCACAAAGAATGGTATGATTTCATTCTCCTTTAAATGAGAGAGGCAGCCTTGCACTTCAGTTTGCTTTGAAAATAGCAAAGAGTGCAACCATTTTCTGATGATACTTAGGGGCAGTGAGACACATACAGAGTTTGCATGATATCAGAATCCAGTCCACAAACAGATAACTTTTTAGATCAGGTGATGTGGAGGAAATGCTGAAAATCCTGACAACTTTATGTTTAATAGATTAGGAAGCACCTGTTAGAAAAAAATATTCTGTACCAGCAACATTATGATAGTTGAGAGAGTGAAAATCAACTTTGACAGAACTGTTTATGTATGGAAAGGAAAGTAGCTTTGTTTTGAAAATCTTGGTTTGCTGTCATTGGCTTTGTTTTAGTGCCTAATCTCAAATTGTTGAAAGTTTTATGTTTTTGTAGCAGACTTTAAGAAAATTTAATCGCAGTCAGAATTAAGTTTGTTTGCTTGTATATACATGCACTAAGATGTCAGCATATACTTTGATGCAGATTTCTACAGTTATGCTAAGTGTTTTTGCTTGTATATGCAACTAAGATGTCATTATCTTCTTTGATGCTGATCTCCACAGTTATGCTAAGTGTTAGCAGTGAATAACTTATCAAATCAACCTAATTTCTGCAGTAGGGATTAAGCATGTTTGCTCAAATATGCATGGACATGTTATCATTATAGAGATGCATACACTTTTGCTCAGTATTTTATGGGT
>JAECUM010006319.1:0-55924 GCA_016617855.1 Megalonaias nervosa | reverse complement strand
CCCGTTTTTATGTGTGCTGTCCTTAGAGATAAATACTATAATTAAGATTATATGTATCTGTGCCGTTCTTATATACCCTCTGAACTTGCTAGAATGTAGTTTGGCAATCTAGGAGTTAACATGGGGTTGTGTTGTCCTTAGAATTAAGTTAGTTAAGTCTAAAGATCTAAGTTAGTTAACATTATTAGTTGTGCTGTCCATATATCCTCTGAACCTGCTAGAATATCGTTTGGTACTCTAGGGGTTCAAATGGGGGTTGGGCTGTCTTATTTCGACTTATCCTCTGAACCTGCTAGAATATCGTTTGTTAATCTAGGGGTTCACTTGGGGGTAAATCACCCTCTGAACTTGCTAGAATGTTGTTTGGCAATCTAGGAGTTCACATGGGGTTTGTATTGTAAATATATGTTGTGTAAAATATTTATTTTTGTTTTAAATAAATATTTATTATGTATAATGAATTACGAAGATATTAATGTTATTATTTCTGCGATTGACAAATTACAACATGTCGGTATAAAAATATCTGATCAGGTTAATCCTGACAACATTATGTGTGATTTTGAATCATTGCAACAACGAAAATTTGAAAATGAACATACATTTCCAGTTGATTACAGATTCATACAGTTGATTCAGCAAGCAATGTTGCAATCCTTGGCAATAGTTACGGATACGCAGGTGAAACTATTTGTTCCCCTTGCACACGCAATCGAAAAAATAGATCAGAATTGTCTCACGAATACGAAACAAAAAAGATTGTGAATGCTCGTATAAGATAGTTGAGGGAGATTATGTGTGCTTGTGAAGTCGGTGATAATTGTGAAAGTGAAAGAGCTGTCACCAGTGACTGTAGTGACAACGGAACTAACGCTGTCACCGTGAATGTGATATCAGCTAAACAAGAGGGACAATTCATTTCTGACTACAGTAAAAGAAAAAAAAATATTTATTTTTATTCAGTCTGAATCAGATCATAATATCTTTTTAGTCAGAATCAGATTATAATAATATTTATTCAGAATCAGATTCAGATAATTTATTTGACAGATTTAATTTGGTTTCCTGGTTTAGATCTTACGATCTCACAGATTTATATTTAGTGATTCTTCTCTCAAATCCAACAAGTGTCCGGTTTCGTCAGTAAGTTTGAAATGTATCAGCGACAATAACGGATTATGACAACGCAAATGAACAACATTGATTGGTTTGGACACGATCAAAGATCCTGGCAAGACTTGACGCGTAAACGAATATAAAATATATCCTTGCTGGGCCTGACTGGATTTTTCCAGGTCTTCTTGATAGTAGCCATCAATGACGTCACAAACAAGGTTGACCGCGATCGTCGATGTTATATTTACAATACCCGGTGAGATATAACGACCTCCTGAGTACGGATTGTTATTATGTCTGAGAATATCTGCTGGCGGATTTACTTTTCTCCATGCGGAAAGTATTTTTAGAAAAGAGTCATCGATGATATCGTTGGCTGATTTTTGTAGCTCGGCAGGATTAAATTCAGGTATTACAAATGTTGGTAATTGTTATTCGGTTATTTTATAATGGTCGAGGAATACCTTCCTGAGATTTACTTTGCTGAACATATTAGTTAACGTCTGAATCGACTATCCCATGAGCGTTTGTCGCCGCTGATAATTAATTCATGGATTATTTTTTTTTTGTGAATTTCATAATCCGCCGCAAGTTGATTTAAGTGTTGCATTGTTTCAGTGGTATGCTGTTTTGTATCATAGTTGTAATGTTACGTCAAAGAAATAAAAAAAAATCGCAAATCATCGATTACATGTTTGTGCTCGGATTTAATTGTGTCAATGACACCTTGGATACTTTCTTCATCAGTATAATGAAAACCTTTACCGTCCCTTTTACCTTGACGAAATATAAAACCATAATAAAATGGAGCAAGTCCACCGTCAGGAGAATCAAAACATATATCGCCAAATCGGGCTACCCATGGGTAATTATTTCGATATTCTGGAAGTTTTGTAAATGCGCTTTTATCTGTAACGTAATCATCACGTTTCGGTTCTGGTGGTCCTTGATAAATTGGTGAAGTTTCTAGCCATCCTAATACGGTTCTAATCGATGATTGATATATATCAACGGCGTAGTCGGTTGAGTTTATTTCAATCGCGATCGACAAAGTTGGCTCATGTACAGTAATTGCTATCTTGAATTCTTTTTCGGTGATAGATTTGATTCTACGCTGGAATTCATCGTTGATCTGTTCTATTTGATAACTGCCAGTGGCAATAGTTACAACTTGCCCATCGGGAGTTCCGTAGGGTTTATTTTTATTTGCAAATACCAGTGAATTATTTGGTTGCAGCCCACCAAACGGCTTTGATCTAATGTTTGGCCAACTAAAATAACCTCGTAATTGTGCTAGCGCTATTTCTTTCGCTGGAATTGCAGTTGGAAAAACCACGCTGAATTCAGGGTTGGTTGAACTTACTGAGATCATTGTGGTTTTCAACGGTGTTGCATTAGTGCCGATTTGTTGCATTAACTCGTTTGACATTATTCTAAATCCGATGATTCTAAATCAGGATTAACTCGCTTTATTAATTCTAGATTCAAGTATTGAATAGGATGTTCTACTATTTTTTTTTTTTTTTTTTTTTTTTTGTTTGTTGTCAAATACATCATTGTAAGTTTTCATTATATCTGCGAATTCATTATTGGATATTATACCATCGTTTAGATACGACGAAATCAACGATGATCGTTTCGAGTATGCTACCATCGCCGCGTGCAATTTTATTGTGTACTCGAGTAATTTTGCGTTTGTGCACGTAGCTATCTTTTTTGCCATGATATTAAAGATACCAGTGATTGTTGTCGCGGATGAAACACAGATAGTTGCAACCGCAGGCGATACCATCGTTACTGCCGATAGCAATACCCCGGTTCCAGCGATGAATGCGGACGCCGAATACACAACTACGTCAATGACAACTACACGTCGGCGATATTTTTTTACTTTTAATATATATTCGTCAATGACATCTTTTATTTGTTTCTGCCACCCATATACTTGATTGTACCTGTATTGGTTAGCATCGATCGTTATATATTTTATTAAGTAATTAATTGAGGTGTTTCAGCGACAAATTCCAGACACCACCAGTAAGACGCTGCGATTAATTTTATCAGATGGTTCCAGTATAAATATTTCTTCGGCATCTTTATTTGACACAATAGACACAGTTCCAGAAAAATCATCGGTTGAATGACGCCATGGGTACGTGGTAAAAATCATAAATTTTGCTGAGCTGAAAACGGACAGCCTGTACACAACAGTAACTTCCACGGTATGTTTGATAGTGTTATTTTGCTGTGACCATGTTGATGATCCTGATGATACTGTGTATATTTGTTGGATGATCTGCTTGTAAGGAATTTTAATGAGAATAGTTTTTTTTTTTTTTTGTTTGTTTGTTTTTTTTTAACTATATCAGGAATTCCACTGACCATATCGTTGAGTTTTGTGTTAATCTCGGAGAGTTTTATGTCAACAACCGCTGAACTTCCAAAGAAATCATTAATAGCTCTGTTTATGTTTCCACGAAAATTCAGAAACGTTTGTACCTGATTAGAAAATTCAGTTCTAAATGCAGTCATTCCATCATTGATTATCATCAACGAAGTTGTCATCGGGATGTTGCTATCGTCGACGTATTTCTTCGTTGCAGCGTCAAAATCTGATTCTGGTGTTCTGAGATTATTAATACCATTGTTGTTCATGTCGAGAAATGCACGCATCATACCACCGTTAACTGATATGAACTTGGATTCTTGATAATCGACGTATTGTTTTGTTGCAGCGTCAGTCTCCGCAGACGGATTTCCAAGGCCGGTAATTTTGTTTCGATTCATGACAAATAATCAGTGAATGCATCGCCGGTTTTCTTAGCATAATTGTTGAATGAATTTCCAGAGTCTTGTATTCTACCGTTTTCATCAAACATAACAATATTGTCTTTGAGCGCGTTTGTAATTAGTACAAGGATGTATGTTAACTGGATATTATTTGATTTTAATCGTCCTTGTTTATCCTGAAAAATAATGACTTCATTACTATCTACGCTTGCAAGATTTAAAAAATCATCAATTTCATTCCTGAGATGATCAAGAGTTGCATACTTAGATAAATCAACTGTTTGTTGGGCTTTAGTCTTAGCTGATCTTCCGTAAATATCTACCATTATACTTTAATACCTGTTTAAAACGTTGGACGACGATGTATACTCGTGCACGACTTTATTAGGTGGCATTGACGATCTTGACACGGCGTCGCGCACCGCGAGGACTTCACGGCCACATATTGACGGATCTGTTAATGCTTGTGTTGGTAACGTTGAATTCCAGATTGGAGTGTTTTGATTACCACTGACGTATTTTAAAAATTCTTTTGGTGGGGGTAACCCGTACGAGTCAAAGTAAACAATTCCACGTGGATCAATCGCGTATGCAACCTAATGAGTGCCTGGTCCGCTTTGCCCATCAAGATTAATCATACCGGTTTCAATGTGTTTCTATGCAATGGCAACTGATCACGCATAAAAGCACCTCTGAAATCTTTAATGTTTAATTGTTTAGCAGCATCAACATTCTGGTCATGCCCCATGAAAGTCATCAAACGATGATATGCACGTGCAACATGATTGTGCTCGAAGTTTAATAATATATCCTCGGAGGGTTCTTGATATCCATTTATCCTCAGCGATACTTCACTAACCCCAAGCGTGTCAAAGATCATTTGATTTTATTCCTGCGAATCTACTCGTGGAGCATTTTGGAAAGCAACACATATATGTCGTGGTGCTGACACTCCCTGCCCTGATGCTATCTGCCACGTGAATAACTCATTAACGTCGCTTTGAATACTGTCTGTGGTCATTGTCAGCCATGATAATGTTGATTAACCGCCCTGATTCATAAAAGAGAGTAACCGTTGTTATGCGGCAAGTGATGGAATTATTGTTGGCATCCACAACGAAAGTTGTGTGAGCGTTACTTTACCTGCATCAACGGCAGCAGCACGCCATATTTCATCATTGTCGGTAGTTTTTCGTACGAGTACAACTGTGTGCCTGGCTCCGAAAATAACCTTTCTAACATTTCTGCAGAATCCAAATATATGTGATAGTGGAATCGCACATGAGAACTCTTCATCGACGTTTAACATTGCTCGACGTGATGCAAATCCCAAATTGAAGTTTTCATTGATTGATGCAACTTCAGTTCCAAGTGCATTCAGTGTTACGTTTCTGCTTTCTGGATGATCAGTTGTATCCTTTGCAAACATCATTGATGGACCAGCTGATCTCGAGTAATGATCACTGTATCTTGCGAGGCCAAGTATTGTCGAGGAAACGTCGATGTTTCCAGGCATGATTCAATATTTTTTCCGTCGATTACGTATGTGGCACTGTTAAATAACGCCATGACACCGTTGTTAACAAAATCAACTTGATCACCAATTCCGTATGCTGTATCATCTGCTTTTAAAAGTCTACCTTCGATCTCAATGAATGCCTCAGCTGGCAAGAAATATCTACTTGTATCCTGAGCTTGTAGTTCGATTCTCCCTCGTGCGTTAGGTACACGTGCGTCGTAAGAATAATACTGATAATCGCGCACAGATTCATCCTTGAGAACTGGTGCGACCATGTCGAATGCTGGGTCAAATACACGTTTAATCATTTTTATTATTGTGTTTTTCTATCACGAAGACCACTTCCTGCTATTAAACTTGCAGTTATATGTTTTTTTTCTGATAATGGTACACCAGCCAACTCGGCTAGTTTTTGATTTGCAGCTTGCTTTATTATTTTACTGACATTTGCAGGCATAACTTCAGTGCTGCGCAATTTTACTGATTGCGGTTCTCGTCGTATTTAATCGTGCTAGTATATCCCGGATTGCCGAAAACGCTTTGCTAGCAACATCACCAACAGCATCAATACCTTTATCACGAACAACGTCAATAGCTTTCTTTCCCAGTTGCTTTATAATCGGTATTGCTTTTGGGGCTAACCTTCTGAATATACCCTGAACAACATTGCCGAGTCCATCGCCGTAGTACGCTTTATAAGTTGGTAATCTCAAATTTGTCATCCTGACCATGGTCGGTCTACGTTGAGCATTATGTAAGGTCATCTTCTTTTAGTCATTGCATCTAACTGTTTAATCACTGTGGTAATAATCATCGAAGATTTCATCGATGACAGCCCAGTAAAAATTAATATCCTTGACACCGCCTGTAAATAATCACTGACAAATTGTGGCTGCTTCATTTATAACTTCTGGGGAATTATTGCCAGCACGTTTTCGTCCAATGAGGATTTCTAGTCTTTCGACATCAGCAAGGACGTTATCGGGACAAATAATAAGGCCACTTCCTCGAGTAGCAATACCACTTCCAGTTGCTCCTGGAGCGTCTTAGTATTCTTCTTCTTCTTTCTCACTTACCTTTGGACTAGTTGGTTTTTTTGTTGTTGTTGTTGTTTTTGTTTTTGTTTTTATTTTTGTTGTAACTGTGAAATATGGTTTTCTCTTCCATTACTAAACATAATATGTTTTGAATCACTATTTTCACGACCTACAGCATCATTGGCGTACTAGGGTTTCAAAACGTTTTCGCTCATCAAAACTTACAGCGGCAAATATAAATAATTATCTTATGCTGTCAAGTTTTTTGATGTGCTTAATATAATTTTCGGTAAATTTGTCATTCACATTAATTTTGGCTCGCGCTTTTTCTGATTCTTCTTCTTCTTGCTGTTCTGGTGTTGATATACGCTCCTTTATTTCACCTATTTCAGCACGAGCTGCGTCAATATCTTGAAGTATTTCTCGGGTTGGTTGAGCAGCAGCTATTTCGCCTGGAAGTTCTCTTATAATCTTTTTTGTTTTCTTTGTTCGCTCTGCTATTTTTCCGGTTGTTTTAGAGGTTTGCCCCAACGTTGGAAAAAGACCTTAAGTAACCTCTGTTACCGGTTTGAATAATTGTTCTGCACCTTCTGCAAATTCCACTTGGGATTCCTGGCGCGCTTGTGGTTGTTGCTTGACAGAATCACAGATAGGTAGATATTTTTTAATTGCCTTTAGTTTTTTTTTTTTGAGCTAGTTTAGCTGTGTGAGATTCAAGTATTGGATATATTAATGATTTAATTACAGCAGAAGGTAGAGTGACGACCTCGAGTAAGTGTCCGGGTCGCAATCGAACACGCGTCAAAAATAAAGTAACCCAACTGGTGGGAGTTATTATGTTTGTTGACTACTGAGACCATATTTTTGTTTCAGTTAGTGACGATACAAGCAAGTGGTCTATTCACCCTCCCTGCTACTGCTTCTTTGAATTATAACGGTAGGCCAGTCGTTTTTGATTAGTCATGCTGGCTTTCTTGCTTGTTCATTTAAGACTAACCTTTAGCTATTGTGCAGTTTGGCCACAGCTGACCAGAATATGAAAATAGGGAGAAACGACGCTTCCTTTGCGCATTTCATGCATATTGGACCCGGAAGGCCTGTCAATATTTAGAGAAAACAAGGCTTAAATAATGCCACGAGAAACCTCCCGAGTTTAGGTCCCAATCTCCCTATTTCTTATTCAGTTTCCCTCCTTGGGTTTTGAAAAGTTGACAGGTATGCCTTATACCCCGTTTTACAAAACTACGGTAAATCGTGCTAATGCTATGGAATGAAAGGCAATTACACATCAATGTACTGGCATAGTGGACGGTCAAAATTCCCCCTTAACGCAAGTCAGTTTCAGGGTGTTAATGATTAACTGGCCTGTATTGATGTCGGAAAACAAAGGACAAATCCGCCATTTATCAACAAGGAGTACCCAAAACATCAAGCTTTCCATTGTGTGAAAAGTTATGATGTTATTCAGCCAAAATAAAGAATGTTAGCCTTTATTATTACCTCTCTTCGTGAACATGTAACAGTTATGCTGATCATGTATCTTATACAATTAAACGTATGTACCTTTTAATAAATATTACCTCAGTTAGTAGGATCGCTTGTATCATTCAAAACGAGTAACTCATGACAGCGTGATTGAACATAAATGAAACATCTATTAAGGACTAGCTGAAATGTTATCCAGAAGAACGCAATTTGGTCGAAAATGAATAAAGCAAAATCTGCATCTAATACGTTTGGGAATAAATAAGGATTTAAATGACGCTATGAACGATTTGCAGTGAGTATAGTTCAGTCTGGTCTCCCCAGAAAGCTCAACCGGACCTCGAATTATATGAGTCTGTATGTACGTTTATTTAATTTCGTGTTGGAGAAATCAGAAAATATGCACAAGCAAAATAATAACAAAATCAATCATAGCACTTCATAACAGTTTAATAAGTGTCGGGACACCGAAAATGATTTTCTTACATGCATATAAGTCTTAGGACACGGAAAAAAAATTATTTTTTCGTGTCACAAGATTTACAGCCATTATAGTACTCAACAAAAAGACTTAAAACTGTCAAGTTTAGACAACGTCCTGTGTATCAGCCGACCCTCCCCCCGTTCCAGGCCTTTATTTTTTCCTAAATTATTCCGCTTATATGCGAGTAAATATGGTAGTTTTAAAACAAATTCAGTCATATCGCTACGATGTCTACAGTGTGGCAATTTATAGTGATGTCTAGCACTGAGGCATCATGCCGCAGACATGTAACATGATGTCCTACTCAGTCACATTATCCTGGCACCAGGCTGACCAGTCCTAACACTAACCTCGTAATCCTGAGCGCCTAGCGAGGCAGCTGTTATTATCATTTTTTATACGTCTTTGGTATGACTCGTCCGTGGTTCGAACCCGCGACCTCTCGCATCCGAGGCGGACACTCTTGCCATTAGTACACCGGAGCGGTTCTTTATTAACGTATTATTTTTGAAAGGTAAAGAAATGTGTAAATAAAATGGAACAAAATCTCCCAAAGGCAATAATACCTTTTATACTGGCAATTTTGGTTCGGAATTCAAGATAAGATCATTTCTTATTTTTAACAGTTGATTGTTGAAACCATCTCTGATATTTTACAGCAGTAACAGGATTGTCGATTTAACTGCTATGTTGGACATACTGGAAGACAGATTGGCATCATTATCATTTAGGACCAACAAGATGTCATGAGAAGTCTTGTGATGGAAATCCCATGTTGATATCACTTTCTATTTTTAAGATGGCTACCTTGTTGGCCATACTGGACATCATATTGGCACCATTTCCAATTCGAACGAATATGAAATCATAAGAAGTTTTGTAGTGAAAATTAAATAGAGATAACACGATTTTCAAGATAGCTCTTGTGCGGACCATATAGGAAGTCAGCCTGGCACCATTTGTCATTTTGCAACCAACTAGACTTCATAGTCTTTCAGTGAAAACCCTATTTTGATGTGATCATGGGGTGATTCTGTGTGTAAAATTTAATGGCAGTATTCCGATTAGATGAAGAGAAGTAGTAATAACAAGCTAAAGTTAACAGATGGACAGACAAAGTACAACATATCATACATAAGCCCACCTGTTTTGTGTCAAGTAGAGTTACGTTTGATGATATGTCCTTAAATCTTTACTCCCACGTAACAAATTACTAGAGAGGGACAGGTAGTGAAATTTTGCCAGGTACCCGGCAGGGTAATGTTTCTTCATTCACATTTTGTGGAGTTTCCCCACACATCTCCTCTCACTCCCCTCTTCTCGTCAATCATAAAATTATTTTTTGTTATTTATTGTTTAAATATTTTATCACTCACTATGGTAACCATTACTGTCAACAGCATTGTATATTATTTAGTTTGAAGTGCCACGATGCTTATGTATCCCTCTCTGCTTTGATCATGCAAAGAAGGCTTATCATGGTCTTGAGGATGACACGCTTGATGTACAAATGACATCTGTTTTGTATCCAATGTGATTTCAAAATAAAGTCAATAACTAGTCACATTTAACATGAGTAAATGTTGGTACCAGCAAATATTAAATGTTGTGTACATGTATTCAGGAATTATCTTAAACATAATTAAGCATGTGACATGTTTAAAAAGTTCTCATACAAGCTACATGCTTTTTTCTATGCATCAAAAATGTACTGATACAATTTTTCATGTTTTATTATTGTGGTAACAAAGTCAATGGACAACTTCTATGGACAAATAATAAAGGTAAAAGGTAGTTAGGAATTGTTTACCTTTTATTCATTTGACACTCATGCATGTACTCATGTAAGTGGATGAAAGGATTTATAGCAATTGACTACAAAATGTCAAATTATGATTGTAGAAGTTTGTATTGTTATATATGGTGAGAATAGAGGCTTACACAGCTGCTTATAAAATTGTAAATTGAAATATCTATACCTTCTATGAAAATATAATATTACTACAAGGAGTTTGATTCACACTTTTATATACACATCTAGGCTATGTAGTAATCTTGTTCAACTGAGTTTTGAGATTTACATTTTAGTAATATTATTGAGCCAGATAAAGTCTGACAAGGTTGCATCTGCTATGTAGTAATATTACTACATTACAACTAGTTCATTTCATCGGCCTTATAAACCCAATTTATTAAAAACAAATATAGACATGTATAAATAAATATTTCATACATGCCATGTGAGAAAAATAAAGACTACATTAGTGTACTAACTTATTTCTCAAGTCAACTCTATTCATGATAACAAATATCAGATGTACCACCAAGTCACTAAACACACACACAAACACAAACACACACGCAAGCACACACACAGGTATATACAGTATCTTCACTACTTAAATAAACTTTTGGTTCTCTCTATGTACTGGTTACACTTGAACTAGAATCTGAATGAAACACTGTAAAGGATTATGATCATTTCCAATCTAAGCTAGGCTGATCCCAGCATTAGAGTGTATTCTGGGCTGATCCCAGCTTATCCATGCCAGGCTGATTGCAGCATGAAGAAAGTAATCTGATTTTAAATTACATGCATTTTAATCAATTGAACTGACCCCAACTAGGCAATATAGTAATATTCTCACATTCATATGTGTATGGTTGTATTTTCCACTTTAGAAAACCAGTGCAAGATTGCTTGCTCATGCTTCTCCCGTCCTTTATCATGACTTAATATATTGACAATTTACTGGGAGCATAGTGCACACAAAATATCAAACAATTCCTTGTTTGCATCATCATTTGAATTTTTTTTTCCAATAACCAAATTAAACATTATTTTGCAACATATTTACATTTCAAACTGAGCAGTCGTTTAGTTCCCACAAACATGTTTCACACTGATCGACATAGCTACATGAACAGATTCTATAGTCCAATTCCGATTCGAAAAGGCTGTTGTTGAAAATGATTTTTGTTTAAAACAAATGTATGCTCTAAGTGGTTTTTTTATTCTTTTTTTCTGAAGTTTAAATCAATTCTAGCTCAAAGTTGAATCGAGAACTATGTTGTTATTATTTGCCTGTCTTGATTAATCTTATCAATAAAAGTGGACTTCATCTTGTGATCTGTAGGTATCTCTATCATTGCACAAGCTACATTCAAATACACAATTAAGACACTATGTATTCCAATTACAACAGCCAGTTTAACTACTGGTACTGTTCTTTGAAAGCTGAAATTTTTTTACATGTCACTGAAAGTTTACGCTGAATATTTCAGTTTAAATCTAACATGTTATGCTCTATGTTATGGTAAGGACATTTTCAGTAGTTGTTCTGCAACTTGGAAGTTACAGCAGTATTTACAGTACTCCTTTTTGACCTGAACTCCCCTTTTTAGCACAGAAATGTCAGAAAAAGAATCCATCATTGTGCTTTAGCATAGGATTCAAAATTCCATCCTTGGAATTACAAATCTGCATTAAACCCTCAGCACATTCTTTGTGTATGACTTAAAATTCTAAGCTCGAATGGAATTTTCCTATTCTACACAAAGTCACATGATGGGCTCTATCATTACTACATTGAGCATGGAGATTAGCAATGTTGACTTTGGAAGGTAGTCACAGTTAATAAGCAGCAGAGTAATATTAGTATGTGTGTGTGATTTGGATTTTTAATGTAGATTTAACAACTTTTCAGTTATATCGCTATGATGTCTGTGTGGCAGTTTATAGTGATGTCATGTACTGGGAGTAGTGAAGGGGGATGCTTTAGCGTCAATGGGAAAATACATTACATGACCCCCTGGGACACTTTGGCGTCAAAATTTATAGCGTCAATGGGAATGAGCATTACAAGACCCCCTGGGACACTATAGCGTCAAAGGAATGTTTGATTTTGTATAGGAACAATGGGAATGGAACAGGTAGGGTGACGGCAGGGTACTGGCAACAATGTTGCAAGTGGTGGACCTGAATACACGCGACTACCTAGATAGAGACAAATACAACAGAGACATAGACATAAAAACCTGGTTAGATGTCTAAACATATACAACACAGCCATAGTTTGATGAACCTCAATCTATCATACCTAAATTATACAATTTGTTAGGCAAGAAAGAGTAAATCTTTTCGAGGCAATGAAGTGGCATTGAAAAGGGTCTTTGGATTTTTCTTAACACCATTTCGTTAACATATAGGGCATCGCATAGGTGTTCTTCGCTTTCTTAAACTTCCTCTAACCTCTGGTCCATAGATGAGAAATCGCTTCAGACAGCCTTGTCTCTCCACATACATCCTTCTTTTCCAAACGCTCGTCTCGGTGATCCGGATTATGGTCCATGATGATTTAACATACTTTGGTAAGTCCTTACGGAACAGCATTGACGATACCAGAGTAGAGGATTCAACGTTTGTCCACATCTTGTGACGAGAACAGGTGAAGGAAATGAAGTGAACCGCGTTTATTTATAGTGGAAGAGTGGGTCGAAACGGATTGAGATTGTTTACCAATCCCAATACGCGCTACAAAATTCAGCCACCGCGCGGAGTCTGTCTTCCAATCTGAAAAGAGCTACCTGTGACGTCGCATTCCCTATATACGTGCTCTAGCGTCTGTGAGCAGTGAATCGATGCGACATTGTTTTTGAAACATGACAGAAGATGATGAATTGGGGTGTACCGGCTGTGGAAACGAGAAGCGATAGTGTAGCAGCAGCTACCAATGTCAACACAGGTCTACTTTCGGAAGAGGTCGATTTTAATTGGGATTTAGTGGATTTTCTCTCATCTTCGCAAGAATTTGTTCCAGTACCAGTACCTTCGTCACCTTCTCCTTCTTTACCATACGTTGGGGATTTTAAACAGAGACAGAAAGAAGAATTGGAGAAATTTTTACAACAGCAGAAAGAAGCCGAACAAGCTTTTCTCCTTCAACAGCAACAGCGAAAAGAAGAGGCAAGAAGGAAACAACAGGAAGACGAAGAAGAAACAGAGAAGAAACATGGTCTAGGAGAGAAAGAGTACAGTGAAACTCAAACGGTAACGGTTCTTTTGGACATTTTGGCAGAGTTAAGGAGTCTGAAACAAATGTATCAGACTTCTTTATTACGACGCAAGAGAATAAGACATTCCGGAGCCAAACAACCCAATCCTGTTACTACGCCTGAAATACCAGCCCTAGTGATTTCTACCCAATCATCGACAGGAGCAGGTCAGTTAAAGCTGATTGCTTCTCGTTCCGGAGTTGTTTTTTTTTAAATAAAAACAATCACACAACGGTCTTTTTCAGGGCCACCCATTTTTTCGAAAAGAGATAGCATTCATTTTGCCTCAACCAATAAAAACTCAAAATCCCTTTTTTACCCTATCATGTAAGTGTGTGAGTGCGTGAGTGTAGGTCCTTATCATTCTAAAAATCAAAACTAGAAACACTTACGTTTTTTCTGTCTGGTCTGTTCTGGTACAAATTTTACCATCTAATGTCACAACACAAAACAATACTTTAAAATGTTCATAGACTTCTCTTGTGTCTTTTTTCGTTCTCTCTCTCTCTCTCTCTCTCTCTCTCTCTCTCTCTCTCTCTCTCTCTCTCTCTCTCTCTTTCTCTCTCTCTCTCTCTATCTATCTATCTATCTATCTATCTCTCTCTATCTCTCTCTCTGTTTTTTTGAATTTCTTCACTTTCACGGGTTTTTGCTTCTCTTCTTCCCCCTTTTTTTCTCGTCTTCTTTTCTTCTCTTTCTGTACGTGTCGGGGTTCTTCCTTTGCCGAACTCACCTCTTCTTCTTCCTCCTGCTTCTGTTATTTCTTAGGGCAGTCTGTAGACCAATGTCCTCCTCTTGACAATGATAACAGGTATCTTAACTTCCGTCTCTTTTGACACCTGTCTTGCTTTTTTGACGGTCTGGACATTCTGTAGCCCAATGCCCTTTCTTCTGACAGATATAGCAAGTATCTTGACTTTTATCTCCAACGAAGGGGAAGTAGTCCGCCGGCTTGGCTGAAGAAAACTTTCGTGTGACACCCCGCAAAGCTCTGATCAGAAGTTCGATCTCTCTTGGTTCTTCCGTCGTTCTGATCGGTTTGAGAGTGAAATGAATACTGGGAGGGAAGCCAATAGTCCTTTATATATACACTGATCCTGACATGAATATAACGGTGTCCATGGCGTTTCAAATGTAGTCATTTCACTGTTTGCAGTCAAGATGTAACGATCGCATCATTTCGTGAAGAAAGGAGAAGAAAGTAAGAGGCAGAAACGTGACTTATCGCCTCGCACAGTAACTGAAGTCTTGGTTCAAATTCATGCCAGCGATTTTAAAGATGACATGAGTGAACCAGAATCCAGACCCCCAGATTCTACACCAAACCAAAGATCGCCATCACTGCCAGTAAACCCTAAAAAGTACTACCACATTCGAGAGACGGAAAAACGCTCCTCTCGAAAATTTAGAACCAGGCCTTCACGTACACGGTGAAGTTTAAAGATTTCAAGTCGGATGTACCGTTGGAGTAAGCAGACGGGTTCATCACCGATGTGTGGGATTCTTTGTTAACCACACTGAAACAGCAATGTGAAGCCAAAGAGGACGATCGCTTGAGACTTTCCATTCATCACGACAGTTTGAAATCCCCCGTTTGGATTGAGTTTAGCAGCTCAGCAGAATTGACACCTTCCAAAGTCATGGACAATTCAACACGTGCAACAATCCAACGACATGTTTCACATCACCGACGGAAAAGCAACACTGTCATTGACCCATTTTCTCTTCCCTAAGGGACAGGACGCAGAAAAGTGTTATTGGTGGACGAACTTCGCAGCAGCAAAAACAGCCTCTTCCGAATTAACAATCCTCAAGATAAGATGTCTTTAGCACGTGCTGACAAGAACGACACGGTAGAATGGAAAAGAGCCTGGAAAACTATTCAACAATCGGACCGAGCCAAACAACGAAGAGAAGCAGAACTCCTGTTACAGAAAGCGGGAATATCCAAAGACACACCCTGTGGCGTTCCTGAAACGCAAAAGTTGCAAGACGTCTTGGCTCCACGCTACACCTTGAAAGTGCACCCTCAAGAAGTGAGCGGACCTGTGTTCTTTCGAGACAAAAATTCAAAGACGGATTATACATTCACGTCTATCATCACGATGAACATTTCGATGCCATTACCATTATCACCGGATTCCTGGGATACGGATATTAATGTGAGAAATGTGACCATGGCTATAAAAATCAAGAGCAACACATGCATTGTGGATCGAAATGTGAGGGATGTTTGGGCTCTAAACCCTGTCTGAACGAAGGACAAGAACATGTGTATTGCCCCGCTTGTCAGCGCACTTTTGTCAGTCCGTCCTGTTAGCAACAACATCTGAAAACGAATGGTTCACAGCAGAAAAGTGCTTGTCAGCTGATGAGATTGTGCCCAACTTGTGGACAAGTGATACGTACCAATAATACCAAGGAGCACGAATGTTCAGGAAAGAAGCGATGTCACATTTGTCACCAAATCGTGGACTTGTAACACGAATGCCACATTCAAAAATACAATTTCAAAGATAAAGAGGAAGATGAACAAACGAAAGGGAATTTCATCTTTTTCGATTTCGAATGCATGCAAGAGACTGGCATTCACATTCCTAATTTCTGCGTGGCTCACCGAGCGTGCGAAAAGTGTGTCCAAGAGCCCATCTTTAGTCATTGCCCTCACTGCAGCAAGGTTCCTGGAGGACGTGAAAAAAATCTTTCAAGGACCGAACACGCTGGCCGATCTCGCCCAATGGATCTTAGACCCCATCCACGAGACATGGAGCCAAGAGGACATCGAACGTTACGGAGATTGTCATTGCTATGCCACGGTGATGGCTCACAATTTCTCGGGATACGATGGACAGTTTCTTCTGCGATACTATACGGAACAAAGTACAGAACGTTCAAAAGTGACTTTGAACGGAGCCAAAATCATTTCCATGCAAGTGGGCCATGTACAGTTTAAAGATTCGAAGAGTTACTTGGCCATGCATTTGAGTCGAATACCTAACACGTTTGGAATGACAGAAATGGCCTAAGGCTATTTTCCGCACTTCTTCAATTCCGAAACCAATCAACACGCCGTTCTACTCCATTTTCCTGAGGCTCACTAGTACGACCCAGACAACATGCCCACCGAACAACCTGAAGCTTTCTACGCTTGGTACCAGACTCACGCCTCGGACCCCATCGACTTTCGGGAAGAAATGTTAAAGTATTGTCATTCCGACGTGGACATTTTACGGCTTTGCTGTGGAAAATTTCGAGAACTGTTCATGGAGTACGGAAGGGTCGATCCTTTGAAAGAAGCTTGCACCATTGTCAAAGCGTGTTCCTTAGTGTACCGCCAACGATTCATGCCCGAAACCACCCTAGCTGCCATAAGCCCTCAAACGACCAATTTTGTCTAACGTCAATACGCGTTCAAAGCCCGACGCAGGCTGCATTACTTGTCCGACAAGGAAGACAAATTTATCCAACATGTCCGCAATGGAGGAGGCGAGAAAAATCATCGGAACTTATTCAGTGGATGGCTGAGACTTAGAAAACCCCAATATTGAGTACTAATTTAACGGCTCCTTATTTCACGGATGTCCTATCTGCTACCCTCAACGTGGCACTAACAATCAGTTTTTACAACGGACTATGGAAGACCTGTACCAAGCCAACTGTCAGTGTGGCTTGAAGTTAAAACAGCAAGGATACCAAGTGGGGGAAATGTGAGAACACGAGTACGATCACCGTTTAAAAACCGATCCAGAGTTTAAACGCATCGTGGAAAGTTATAAGCTGGTGGACCCTCTGAACCCGCGGGACAGCTTGTAAGGAGGACGGACGAATGCCACCTGTTTGCTGTACCAAGCCGACGAGGAAAAAGGAGAAGAAATTAAATACTTGGACTTGTGTTCCCTGTATCCTTATGTGTGCAAATATTGTCACTATCCCGCAGGGCACCCGCAATTGCTGAAAGAGCACATCGACCTGGACAAGATTCGACAATACGAAGGATTGATTAAGTGCAAAGTCTTGCCTCTCACGAACTTGTACCATCCCGTTTTACCTCATCATTTCCAAGGAAATCTGATGTGTCCCTTGTGCCGTACTTGTGCCGAAACGTGCAACCAAGACAGACCTTGTCAGCACACTCAGGAAGAACGTGCCTTAACGGGAACGTGGGTCAGCGTTGAATTGTTCAAAGCTCTGGACTTGGGATAGCAACTGTTAGAAGTGTACGAAATTTACCACTTTCCCAAGACAGAACAGTACCACAAAGGCGATGTGACTCGGAAAGGCATTTTTGAAGACTACATGGATGCCTATTTAAAACTGAAACAAGAAGGCAGCGGCTATCCTTCCTGGTGCCACACTACCGAAGACCAAAAGAAATTCAAAGAGAAATACTGGGAACAAGAAGGCATCACTTTAGACCACGTGGAGAAAAACGAAGCAAAGCGATCGTTTGCCAAAGTGATGTTAAATTGCTTGTGGGGCAAAATGGAACGACTGTGCTTCCCCAAGACGGAATATTTGACAGAACCTTCCCACTACTTCCAGATGATTCACGACAGAATCAAATACATGAAACACGTGGACGTCGATCGTGAGGACTTGATCTTAGTCAATTGCGAAGAAGAACTGGACTTTGTAGAAGCCGACGAATTTGGAAATGTCATCATTGTGGCCTACGTGACAGTCCGTGCTCGCTTAAAATTTTACGAAGCTTTACACCAATTAGGAGATCGTGTACTGTATTTTGACATGGACAGCTGCATCTACATCGATCGCCTGGGTCAATGTCACCCTGATATCGAAGGAGACCGTTTAGGAGCCTGGACGGACGAGTATCCCGACGACAAGATTCTAAGTTTTGCTAGTGGCGGTCCCAAAAATTACGGCTACGAATACCGGGACCGACAAGGACAAGTGCACAACGAGTGTAAAGTGAAAGGATTGACTCTCCATTATCGCACCGTCCGATTGGTGAACTTTGGCGTATTGAAAGAAGCGTTGCAGCCTGGACAGGATGGAAACTTTAAAGTGACCACCTGCCAATCTCACAGGATTGTACGCTTACCCACACACCAAACTGTCAGTCGACCTATGGAAGAATTGTATCAAATCGTGTACAAGAAGCAAGTACGGCTTCCCAATCACTTCACTTTACCGTTCGGTAACGTCGATATTGGTCAGCATATAAAACGTGACAACGTCCAAGACCGATAGTTCGTTTGTAACTACCAACGCTAAGCAAGAAAGATGAATCCTTTCAAACAGAAAGTATCAAGCATAAGACTCAAGTCCAACGAGAAACTCGAGTACGATGCTGTGCCTTGCGATGTCATGGATGCCGTACGCTGTGACCTCAGTGATTCAGTACCACATCATCGGAACTTTGATATGACTATACCTACTATGGAAAGTGATGCTGTGCGTGTCAATCCTGGTGATGGCACTCGTCATCGTACACCTTTTCACTTCATTGGTTTTCAAGGTGGATGTCATCATGAAACCATGCGGGTACCACAGTTCGAATGTCATCCAAAACTGTGCAAACTCCTGCGGATTTCGCCGTACACTCATCAAAATGAACCTGTGAAAGACGAATATTCGTTCCCTGTGCGATTGCTTGAATACTGCGACTTTGAAAGTCGATTCCAAACCTTCCGAGGACCTACCCCCGAAGAATTAGCTAGAGCCGGATTTATCTACTTGGGCGAAGGAGATAAAGTCAAGTGCTTCAGTTGCTGTGTGTCACTTCACGAGTGGGAGAAGAAAGATTAGGCTTACCTGGAACATGCTCGATGGTCTCCGGATTGTCACTACCTACCTTTAGTTGGACCTCGTCATTGACGTGGCATACCATGTCGTTTAAGAAACCAGCTTGGCTAGCAGTCAAACGTTGGACACCTCCTTGACAATTATTTAAACCCTATTTAAAAAATAACATTCAAAGATTACCAAACGAATTGCAAGAGAAGATCTGCAAGGAAATTTCGCAGGGATTTGTCAGAGTAAAATTTCAAATGGTGACTGAGGAACTTTTATGTCGAGAAATTCACAAGAGGAAATTAACAAATATCAACAAACAAGTCAGAGTTCTCTGGGTCATGCGTGCGTTCTTCCGAATATTCCGCTTTAGACAATTTACATCAGAAGATTTTAATGACATTCTTGACCGTTTCCTGGAATGGCAGTGGCCAGAAATTATTCACTACGTCCGTTACTTTCGCTCAAGGAGGTATAAAAGCTGACTACCATGCCACGATAATTATCAGTTGTGATACAACAGTTTCCTTGGAAGGAAATCAATGACAGTATTTAGATAGTGGAGGATTGCCATCGCATTTCAGGAGAACTGTGTCCATTGAATTGGGGTCAACGTGTGGTGTGTGTCTTATTGATTTGCTTTTTGGGATTTAGTTTACCGCCCAATTCTTTGTGGACTCTTTACGAACAGTACATACCAACCAAAAAAGTATGAAAGTGGTTCCTTTAAATGTACACGAGAGACTCTTTCTTTTAAAAGCTTCTCGCTTTCATCTCCATACTTCTCAACCTCTACGGGAAAACAAGATTCGTCAATTTTTAGGTACTGAAGATGTGTACGATGATGTGTGTGTAGCTTGTGACTTACACCCTCACTGGACAGATGTAGGTGACCGGAAAAGTTGGGGTTTCGAGGCTTGGACAAAGGAAGTGGCACACTATGCCCAAGATTTGTAATCCTGACATTAAGCGTTCAGTGAAAAAAGTAACTTTTAAACCTGTGTTAGTGACAATGCCAGAAGAAGAAGAACCCATCGCCAAGGAAAACCACTCCCTTCAGGACATGACCGTCAAGACATTCCCACAAGGCCATTTCGGGAGGGCCTCTGTGTAACTGTGCCAATGAGTGTAGAGACTCTAAGAACATTACGAACTGTCCCCAGGACACCACAAAAATGTTGTACAGAGACTTGTTTATATTCCACTATGATCGTTTGATGTGTCTTTTGTTCATGTACTTAACCATTTGCCTTTTATGTATTTTTGTCTTTCGTGTTGTTCACAATTAAAGCTTGCAATAAAAGTGTCCTGAAAAACTATGAAATCTCTTGACTTGTCTGTCTTCGTGTCAAAAGTGACATTCCCTGCACTACTATGGCTACCTCTGCTGTCTCTTCTCCCTCTTCCTCCACTTTAAACGTCATCCACGAAAACATAGATCGTGCCAGTTAGGAGGCTTTGTATCTTCGCCATCCCTTTAACATGCTCATTGACAGACCAAGCGGTTCAGGCAAAACCGAATTTGTCAAGTGTTTGATCGAACATAAACATCATTTGATCGATCGTCCACCTCAACGGATCGTGTGGTGTTACAAAGAGTGGCAATCGGCGTACAGCCTTCTGCGAGAAAGTCAAGGTGAGTCCATCGTGTTTGTGGAAGGCATTCCTGGCGAAGACGAGGGGATCGTGTCTGACCCTAGTCAAACCCATCTGGTCATCTTCGACGACATGTTAGGAGAAGACGAAAAAGAAATTAAAATGTGGTTTACGCGTAAAGGGCATCATGGTAATGCCAGTGTCATTTACATCACCCAAAATTTGTTTCAACAAAGTAAAGCCCATCGCACCATCAGTCTCAATGCTCATTACGTGGTCTTGTTTAAAAGCCCTAGAGATAAATCGCAAGTGCAAGTCTTATCCAAAAATTAGGTCTACGAGAAACTTCTATAAATGCCCCTGACTCTGCCGAGTCAGGTATTCATACATCCCTGACGACACAGCAAGGAAAAGGCAGAAAGAGACGACGAACACACCGCTTGAGAGGACTTCGCACCCCCAGAGCTAGAAAGACTAAGGAAAGAAAAACCGTCCGAGACGTAGATGTTTTTAATTATGAAATCAGAGAAAGAAAGAAAATGATGTACCGAGAGTCTTGCGCCTGTTCCAAGTCGGAACTGGATCTGTTTGCCATGCCACCCACCATGATGACGATGCAAGAATCCCAATGGGTCGAATTTCATCCCGTCTCCTCTTTGATGGATTCAGGTCCAATCGAGTTTGAAATCAAAGGACAGCCAGAAGATTACATCAATCTGAATAGCAGTTACTTGTATCTCAAATTCAAAGTGATCAAAACGGACAACAACAATCCGGGATCCAAAGCCAGAGTAGCTCCTGCCAACAATTTCATGCATTCCTTGTTCATCGAAGTGGATTTGTACTTGAATAACAAACTGGTCAGCAGTAGCATTGGTACTTACTCTTACAGATCGTACCTGAAAAAATCTCTTGACGTACGGAAAAGGTGCCAAGAACACTCATCTGGATGCTTGCGTGGTTTGGAAACCTGACTAAGCAGGTGAGGGAAAGTTTAACGACGCAGCCCTGACAGCAGATGATGATCCTCACAATGTGGGATTTAACGACCGTCGAAAGAAAATTCTGCAAGGACGTAGTTTAGAACTGATGGACCGTTTGCATTTGGACATGTGGTTGCAAGACAAGTATTTGCTCAACGGAGTGGATATCCGCCTGAGACTCAATCGCAGCAGTGGCCCATTCCAGTTGATGGCTCATGCCAACGAGCACAAAACCATCATCCAGGAAGCCAGACTTCACGTGCGTCTCGTAGAAGTGTTACCTAAAGCGGGAAACGACATCAGTCACACGTCGAGCAGAACAACCGCCAAGTATCCGATATGACGCGTAGAAGTGAAAACTTTTCACCATTGCTGCTGGAATTCAATCCAAGATCGAAGATCATCTGTTCCAAGGACAGTTACCCAAACGTTTAATCGTTGGTATCGTGAGCATTGCAGCCCTCAATGGAACCCACGATCAAATTCCTTTCTAGTTTAAGCACTACAGAGTGGCCAAGATCGAAGTCAGTCGCGATGGTAAGACGGAAGAAGCAGTTTTGCATGAGTGGTATAAAAGCTTGCCTGATCATTCCTGTCCTCCACTGACTACTCTGGAGATCTATCGCATCGAAGCTCTCTTAACCCAGAGTGCGGAGACGAAGCAAAGAAAAGGTTACTTGACAGACATTTTCAAGCAAAAAGTCAGAATTGAATTGATGACTTATCATTACCTGTGAAAACAAAAACAAAACAAAAAATGGATACCTGGGAACTTTATCACCTTTTGAACAACAGTTCGTATACTGCAACTTGGAATCCTGTCGTTTGTACTAAAGATGAACTACCTCATCGCAAACCTCAAGACCATCAAGCTTATGTCATCAACACGGACGACAGTCATCTCGCAGGAACCCACTGGGTAGCCGTCTACTTCTCTAAAGAGGATTGTGTGGGGTATTTTGATTCGTATCGATCACCCCCTTTGGAAGACGACATCATCGATTTTGTGAGAAGAAATGCCCAGACGACACGATTCAATAATGTGAAATTACAAGGCAGAGATTCCATTGTGTGTGGACAATATTGTGTGTATTTTCTTCATCAACGCAGTCTTGGATATTCCTTAGAACATTTAGTGACTTATTTTGATAGCAACTCTTCTAGAAGCGATGAGAAAGTAGATCGATGGTTTTGTGACCGTCATGGTTATATTTTGTCTTTAGCTAGGAAACATAATGTACATCATTGGCCTCATGACTTCCATCAATGGAAATCTAACATGATTTCACAACGTTGTCAACCTTGTCAAAATAGTTTGTTTGATAGTATTGTTAATTGTTAGTTGTTTGTTGTTTGTTGAATAAAAAATGTTCTGTTTTGAAACAAAGATGTGTGTGTCGTTTGTTTTCCAAAAAAAACCCACTGAAAATATATCCTCTTTGACTTCTTTCTATCCCTCACCATGAAATTATCTATCATAGCGTTCGGATCCAACAAAAACCCAGTAGGGGTGTTTTCTATCGCGTCCGCGTTTGAGCCATATAAAGCGAGGCAGTCTCCAGTCTGGTCATCCATTGTTGACTTGTCAACCTACGAAGATGCCTTCCAGACTAGCCAAGCTGAACGAACCTTACGTGAATTTACATCGTGTCAGGCAAAATCTGATACCGAAGCCTGAAGTGATAGAGAATGTCAGGATGTTAAAAGTGACCGAAGACCTGATAGAAGAACTCTTCAGAGAAGAAATCAAGAAAGAACAAGAAGAGTGGACAGGGAAGTACAGACTTCAGAAGCAGAGAGAACAGCAACAACAACCGCAGCAGCAGCAACAACAGCAGCAGGAACCAAACAGAGGTTTTGTCGGCTGCCGAGTAGACACCAAGGAGTTCTCCTTCTCTTTCCGCAGAAGCAGACCGTATCCTGTAGGAAAGCTTGCCACCAGACGGGGACGCAATCTTAGAGAGTAACAGATTGCCATCACTCCCCGTCAACACAACAGCCCTTTTCAGGGCTACCCCAACACTCTCGAAAAGACATACTAATTCAGTTGCCAAAAAAATTGTGTGTTTTTATGTTAAAAAAATTGGAATGTGTCTATAAGCTCTTCATTTCTTTTGTCAGTAAAAAATCCACACTTCGTTTCTCTGTCTTGTCCGATAGTGTGTGTCTGTGTTTGCAAGTTCAAATGTCAACGTGAGTGCTTTTTTTTAGGTTCGCGCTTTCCTTGTAATATTAATAGTGGTGTTATACGTTTTGGTGTAAGGGGATGTTTTCCTTCACGTTCGCGCTCCAGGGATATAAAGCAGAGCGATCGTCAGTCTGGCTACCCATCGTTGACGTAACAACATTGAAGATGAGTAACAGAATTGCAAAGTTACTGGAACTTCAGGTGCACCTGGAGTATGTCAGGCGTCTGCTAGAGGGACTGGCCATGGAGGCAATACAGGAGGAATCCAGAATAGAAGATGAGGAAGAGAAGAGGAAAAAGAAGAAAGGAAAGGAAGAAAAAATCCTGCCACACCTCATACTGAGGCCTCAGTGTGATGTCAAGACTGAGGTGAGGACACCCCCACAGGTAATAGCACCACCACAGGCACGTCAGCCACAGCCACAACAGCCACAACAACCACTACCACCAGTACCAAGTCCAGTGATCCCCCAGAGAGAAAATTGGAAAGAGGAAATAAGGAGTCTACAGCATCCACGAGTGTGGCATAGGAGAAGACAAAGGGAACAAGTCTTCACTACCCATCAAACGGAGGAGTGGGATAGTGAAGCCACTCAAGCCCCGTCTGCGCTCCCAACCACGAACATCAATAGGAAGCAGGACTGTAGCAGACGTTGTATCTTTGGTGCCAGGCCTGGGAGATGTCACTATTAGCTAGGTGCAATTGGAGTTCAAAGGAAAAGACAGCCCGTCTCAGGGTTAACCAGATCTCTAGAAAAGAGACACTATTCAAGTTGCCAATTTGTGTGAATTTAGAATTATTTACTATAAACACTCCTTTACTGATGTGTGTGTGTGTGTGTGTGTGTGTGTGTGTGTTTGAATGCATTCGCGTGCGTTTGTGTGGATAGTGTGGTGTTTTTTTTTTTTTCTTCTCTTCCCGTCTGTGTGGATAAATGAGTGTGTGTTTTATGCGTTCGCGTACGTTTGTGTGGATAGTAGATATGGTGTGTTATTCTTCTTCTCTTCCCTTCTGTGTGGATAGTATATAATATATGAAGTGAGTGTAAGGGATGTCTTCCTTCACGTCCGTGCTTCACATATCTAACGCGGAGCGGTCTTCAGTTTGGCTACCCAACTTTTACTAGTCAAATCCTTGAAAAAATGAATTTGTTCAACGATTTTAATGACAGTTGGTACTGGATGGTTGATGCAGCCTACGTGGTGGAAAGACTTGAAAAAGAATGGAGACATCCAGTTACGAAAGACTTTGTGACACGTCAAGTCACCAGCCTCAAAGTAGCCAGGGATCTGGTGCAAGGCATGATAGAGGAGGAAGTAGAGAAATTAAGAGGCTTCATCCATCCTAAATATGTGAGAGTGGGGACACTGAAGGAGGCCTATGATAATGCCATCCAAGTGAAGTGCTTTTTGCAAGACATAGCCAATTTCACCGAGTGGTCTTTTGTCCAGTGTGGGTTAGAGAAATTAAAGAAAGCTGAAGACATGACGAAAAAAGCGATGGAAGAAGAGGTAAAGAAAATCAAAGAGACCCGGACAAACGAGAGAAAGGAGAAGAAAAACAGAAAGAGAAAAGAAGAGTTTGAGAGACTGAACAACAACTGGACGAAAGTGCAAGAAATATTTAGATCTATGGGACATCCTGACTGGTTGCCAGAGAAGGAAAAGAAGAAGAAGAAAGGAATCATAGAGAAAGTGAGAAGCTGGTAGAAGAACTGGAGAAAAGAGAAGAAGAAGAACCCAATGGCCATTTTCAGAGCCACTTCATTGCCTCGAGAAGATATACTCCTTCTAGCCTAATTTTTGTAGTATATTGTATAATTTCGGTATGATAGATTGATGTTCATCAATCTATGGTTGTGTTGTATATGTCTATATCTCTAACCATGTTTCTATGTCTATGTCTCTATTGTATTTGTCTCTACCTAGGTAGTCACGCGTATTCAGGTCAACCACTTGCAACATTGTTGCCAGTACCCTGCCGTCACCCTACCTGTTCCATTCCTATTGTTCCTATACAAAACCCCAACAATCCTTTGACGCTATAGTGTCCCAGGGGGTCTTGTAATGCTCATTCCCATTGATGCTATAAATTTTGACGTCAAAGTGTCCCAGGAGGTTCTTGTAATGTATTTTCCCATTAACATTTTAATACCTACGTAAGCAAAGCCCAAACAACACGGGTGTTATGTTTTCAGCATTACCACAGTTACTAGACTTTTGTCATTGCCGTTGTCAGACGAATCCTTGGTAAACAAACAAATAAGCAAGTGTCAAGTCTGCAACACGTTGTCTTGGCAAATATTTGTAGTTGGACATTAACGCAAATTACTATAGGCAAACAACCCCACATAACCATTAAACATTTAGCGCTGGCAAGTCATTGGATTTGAGAACGTTTTCAAGGTAGAAGAATCACTTTAGCAAAAGTTACCCAAATACATTTGATGACAACTGAAAGGAACGCAGAGCTTATACAAATGATTATGGATTATTTTTAAAATACTGCTCATTGAAACTGAGCGGATCTTAGACCTCTGGGCATAACGTGTTTTATAAATCAGACTAATCTTAAAAATCCATAAATGAACACAGCAGGTGACGCAACCTTTTGATAAAAGTAACCAGATTTTGCTTGTACTCATATTCAATTTGAGGTTGCTGCTAGAGGACTAGTAAATGATATAAACAAGCTGAGATTCTCAATACAACGCTTTTTTCGGGAGCTGAATACATTTTGCGTTCACGAAATAAGTGTACAGGATGAATACAAGCCTCTACTGATGTCATGGGGGGAAGGATCTAAAAAGCAAACGCATTCTGAATTATCCCACTAAATGTGTCTTACCCTCAGAAGATTTTGGATGATTATTCAGATGAGGTACGAGTTTGTCCCTGCTAAAGAATACAATATATCTGAAGCAATATTAACACCAAGACAGGCATTATACCCTGACATCGTGGACGTGCTTTAGCTTTTGTGAGCAGTGTATTTACTGACCAAGTCAATGTTTGGCCGCATTGTACTATATATAAAGACTACTTGAAATCGAAATGGGTGATATCATCTTTAAGAATGAGTGGTGAGGTGAAAACACAAAGGATGATGCCTACTTGGAATGACACCGACAGTGAACAACTGGACCTCATGGAAGGACCGAAATTAACATTAGTCCCTTACAAGCGTAAGGCGGAACACAGCCATTGGTACAAAAGACAGATTCCTTACTTACTATTCAGTCCTAATCTCACTATCATATCTCACTTACGCCAAGAATTACAAACCTAACAGACTTGTTTGAAACAAAAAGGTGTTGAAAAATTGCTGCAATGTATTCAGCTGGGTCAACCTAATGCTTTCGACCCAACTGCCAAGCTTACAATTAGAGGAGTCAATGAACCACGCAAAAGAGCTACAAAGACGGTCGCAAACGCTGTCACAATTATGGAAGAGAACGAACAAATAGAAGAGTTAGAAGAGTTTCAAAGCACGACTGCCAAAAGAACTATGCCCCGAAGTTGTGCAACTACATTTACTCCTTCATCAACAACTATGCGACAAGCAGTGAAAACTTGGTATAAAAAGATAAAGTTGATAATCTCTCTAGCAGAATGAAGAAAGGAAGTAAAGATAGAAGTACGTAAATAATCAAGAAAAAGAATTAAAGAAAGAGACTAAGATTATGTTGGGGTCTCTTTACACACACTTAATCCAAATTGGACTCATAAAGTATCGCAATGTACTACCACACGATCATAAGGGCTTCGAACATATTGGTCATCGGTATTGGCACAATTCTGGCGAACGTTTACTACAGTCCTGCCTATGATAGCGGCTACGAAGTAAATTAAAAGTTGCAGTGGTCAGCAAAAGTCAGACTAAGACGTTTACGTTTCGAAGATGTACGTCAATGGTAACAATCGACGTACACATTACATAAACTGAATCGCTGTCATTGTACAAGTACTCAAACGAAAGCAGCGGAAATCAAGCGGATGTGTCCAGATTAGACTGGTGCAATCGAGGTTTCAAATATTTTTAGTGTCATTGGTGTAGTTTCTGAAAACAGTTGAGCCGTCTGTGATTGGAAACAGATGTACACTAATTTCTCATCCAACCATTTGAAAAGAGGTTTGAAGAAATTAAACATTCATCAATTTCACCGCGGAAATCCTTTTTTAATTTTGGATTGTATTATTGCAACTAATGAAGTTTAAAAAGATGCAGACTGTATAAATTTGTCTTTGAAGACGGTGTCGCCTTCGTGCGTTTCACCACTTTAGGAGCTACGAAAACGACAACAGAAATTGTGGTGTGGAGAAAGTACTCATTAAATCATCTTTAACCTGTTTGAATTTCGTGATGTATTGTGTTACTGGAGCAGCTATCGGAAATACGAATTTGCAACAATGGGTTAAGCAAATCTGAAGAATATTACCCAGCAGCTGTATTCGTTATATTCTTCCCAATGTCACAAAGAAAGTGACAATATCCACACACTCAAGAGTCAAAGTCCCTGCAACCATTTGGAACCGTTGGAAAATCATATTTTACCGCGTGAGACAAGAACTATCTAACTTCAAATAATCAGATGACTTTGACTTTACCCGGTGACAATGCTCATTTATCCCATTAAATGGACCTGAAAATTGCCGCCATTCAAATCACTTTTCTTGTAGAAATACGCAACAAACAAATACAAGAACACTTGCATAAATCGGATCACAGCTTTTAAGAAAATAGGTAATATGTGTAGCTATCTAAGCTATTGTACTTTTGTTCACTATTGCCATTCGAATTTTAAGGTGTTCCTGTTTCATACACAACATAATACGTAACGTGTTATTTACAGGGACACACCACCGTAGCTGATCTTGCCAGGTATATGTTATTAATAGTATTTGGGTGAAAACTCAACGTAAATATGTCCCATCATTCCAATAAAGTAGCGATAAGAATGTTGTCAAGATGATTGTCATATTGAATGTCAGATCAGAAGATTTATATGGGGAATTATTCTGGATTGCCATTATCCGCGATCAAATTGGTTGCTCATTGAGATACAAATTTGATCGCGGCTCAAGAAATGGTAAGAATAAGCGCCATTTGAGTGAAAGAGATTTGAATTATGTGACAGGATGCTGATTTAACAAATTTAATTTTAATGCATTTCAGGCTTATGAACACAAGCGCATTGCACCAGGCACTTGTTTATAGATATAGCTTCT
Source organism: Megalonaias nervosa (assembly GCA_016617855.1). Taxonomy (NCBI): domain Eukaryota; kingdom Metazoa; phylum Mollusca; class Bivalvia; order Unionida; family Unionidae; genus Megalonaias; species Megalonaias nervosa. Next base: position 26,688 of record JAECUM010006319.1, on the reverse strand, counting down.
TTCATAACAAAAGCAAAACAAAATCAAATATAAACAAATATAATATTGATACAAAGACCATCAGCAAGCGGTATATAATATAATAATGAAACAAATAATAATATCATTGATATTCTATTGTTTAGTACATGTATTTGCAGAGAATATTGCATTTGATACATTGAAAGACAGGTAAAAGGCATCAAAGTCAAGTGTTGTTTGGCTTTGACAAGATGAGTCTGTACAGGGTATTTGCTGTACGAGTGGCTAGCTAGTTTTAATGAATCTCATGATTTTAATTAGTAACTATTATAACCTACCTTGCAATCATTTTTTTTCACAATACCATTGGGTAAAAAATATGCCTTCATCAGTAACTGAATATCGATGTCTCACTTTTGATAGTGAATGTGTGGTTGAAAATCTTATTTAATTTTTTATCAGTGTTATAAAGTTGTTTTCCTTCTAATATTCAAACTTTTCATTTGTTTCTTTGCTTGTTTTGTTATCGTTTACTGTGTTTGGAATTGTTGCCTGAACAGTATATTCGAACTTGGTCATTGATTGCTATTTTTCTCTTAAGGACAAAAATTATATATCGCACATGATTAAAAAGAATCATTTAGACGAATTCTTCATCTGTTAGTCCGCTGCTACCTGAAACATGCTTCCCCAGGCAAAGAGCTTGTATATTTTTGAGAGAATGAACTTTATAATTTATATAACAAATCTTGACCATATGTTTAAAGCATTGTACATGTTGTACCTTTGCAATTTATTTCATATACCTTTTTCAGAATTGTCACATGTTTACCTTAGATATGTTATATTCTTGTACGTAGTGTATACATTTATTTGCAAGGGTTCATGTTCCTAATTATTTCTTTTATCACATTTTTAGTATTTAATATTAGTTGGCTCCATAGAGCCATTAATGTTCTAAGGTGCTGTTACACCTTAATACACACATACGCACACATCACCAACCTGTTGTTTCTCCGGCAAATATTATAGCAAGCTTTCTGTGAGCTACAATCCAAAATTTGGGCAAAAACATTTAAAACTTACAATTAAAGCCTATGTGTCCCGTTCTTCACAGGGAAACCGCGGTTAACATGGTCATTATTTTCATCCAAGGTAGGAGTTACATAACTATTTTTAGCCCTATAATATTTGTATACAACTACAATAATCATATAACTATATCTACCGTGCACATCCTTCAACGAGTTCAATGCTCTTTACACACCCAGATCTGACGTCACACTATTCTATAGATTTGTGTCGTTTACAAATCCAATGGGTTTCATGCTGTTTCAGACCCAAATATTCCGTCACATTCATCAATAGGCGTATGCTATTTACAGATCCATATCTGCTGTCACATTCTTGAATGTGTTCATGCTGTTCACAGACCCAGACTTTTCAGTCGCTTTCTTCCATAGGTTCATGATGTCTACTGTCCTGGTTCTGCTGTCATATTGTTTAAGTGGTTACTGGATGCAGGCTGTTTACAGACCCGGATCTGACCTTACCGTTTTTAATGCTGTTTACAGACCCGATCCTGCTGACTAATGGGATTATCACGTTTACAGACACAGACCTTCTGTCAAACTCTTCAATGAATACACGCTTTTACCAAATCGTCAATGTATTCATGCTGTCTACAGACACAGATCTGCTGTCACACTTTGCACTGGATTATGTCATGTGCATAGACCCATATCTGCCGTCACAATCTTCAATGAATTCATTCTGTTTACAGCCACAGATCTTCTGCCACACTCTTTCATTGGCTAATGCTCGTGGTATATTAAAATGGGGCTATGCAGAGAATTATCGTTTCATCTTAAGAGCTGAGCGCCACCATGACCACAGCTCGGGCAATGAGTTTAGTCTGCATAGCCATGTTATCTGAAGAAAGAAAACTTGCATTAGTCCTTGGACAAGCCTACTGGTCTCGCCAGTATCCGCTTTTACTATAATTTACAGTAGCCTATATTCGTGGAGATACAAATTTGATCGCGGATCATGGCAAATTATGATGCTTATACAATTAATTTACACAAAATTGATGGCGGATCATGGCAGATGATGCTTATATGGTGATTTTAGACACAAATGATGGTATGGAATGAAGGGTTACCTCCAATGATTCCAATTTATTCTAAGCTAACACGAGTTACCTCCCTTGTTTGGATTTTATTTCTGAAACCTGAGACATCCCGTGATTGCGTCATATTTTAGGCTTACAAGAGGCACTCGCCCTACACGCAGTCTAATTTTAGCAACACAGACAACGCACTCTTGCCTGACCAGAGACTTGACAGCGTACAGTAGGACTATTTTCTATAGAACTTTAAGTCACTGTATAGGTATTATTGCATGGTCTAGTGTTACATGGCGTTGGTCCCTATGTCTCGACTTAGAGATAGGTGGACTGTCTTAACTTGCGATGTGCACTCAACCAAAATGTTGCAGGAAGTTGACAAAGTTATGGGCTGAAAATTCACTTCCGAAGCCGTTCACACTAGGACTCACGGTATTAATTCAGTTCCCATAGTAAACCTATGCAAACACCATGATATTAAAACTTCAATAACATAACCTTTCTGAGTGCTGATGATCAAACCTAGATTTATCAGTATAGATGAAACCTGGATGTCAGCGTCTGTGCAGAGAAAACAATATGAGCCTCGGCATTTTCTGGACCTGGATGTGTTTGAACCATGTACTTTGAATCCCACACCAAAGAGTCAGGTGCTAATTTTAGTAATGAGTGTTCCAAACTCAAGACTGTTAAAGGACTTAAATTCCATCAATAAAACAATGTCTCTATTTTGTTTCACTTACAACTAGGATAAGCACTCAAAAGATTCTTTTTTCCTAAAACATATCTTACATTATTAACCAATTCTGGCCAGCCAAACCCATATATACTCTATTGTATGTTCACCCATTTCCAGGCTGGTTCCCATTTTTCCACACAATTAGTACCGTGTGTTCTATATCTACCCTTGGTTTTCTTGACAGCCCTAAGAATAGTAGTTTAATACATAAGTAAGCAATGTGCATACTTCTGCTTGTCAAAGATTACATTAGTGAATATTAAATTATATTGCAAGTTCATGTTCACCTAATAAGCAATGATGCATTTCAGGCAACATTTAAATATTTGAGCTTTATTTAAGAAAATCAGAAAAAAATATTAAAATAAATCTGTCTAATAAGTGTCACCTTTTTTAATATCACTATTTATCTCTCTTCAATTTAATACTGAAATATAGTACCAGCCTTGTCATGTTGTGTAATTAATGAGTAAAAGGTCAAGGTGACCATCTATAGATACAAGTATTATTCCAGAAAAAGAGATTTAAATGACAAAAAATGCCTAAAATTCATCCCAGAAGACATACAATTTAAAACTAGAGTAAGGTAGACATAAGTCCATTAAAATGCAAAATTGGAAGTTTCAAAACATTCACTGAAAGAAATTAGTGGGATCCAAAGTCATGAGAGGTCAACACTATTAAGCATGGTGGAAGAGACCTAAGTGATCATATCTGAAGCATTATGTTTCAAAACACAACTAGGAAATATCATTTTGCTTACCATAATTACTCTATAAATGGTAAATTGTATAAATTTGATATATGTATTGCTTAGATATAAACCAAAGTGCAAAACATTCTAACATAGTCCAATCTACACACTGTTCCCCCTCCCCCCTTCTTGGGAACAGTTGATATGTCTGAATATGTGTTTAATATCCCAATGAAAGTCACTCTTTGGTTTACAAAAGGTATTAATTTTGCTTGTTATTCACAAATAGAACCATATGATTGCATTTATAATACAGTCAATTGCACTTGCATATGTGGAGTCACTGTATTGCTGTAGCTGTCTATAGGACTCACGGTACTAATTCAGTTCCCATAGTAAACCTATGCAAACACCATAATATTAAAACTTCAATAACTTAAAATTTCTGAGTGCTCATGACCAAACCTATATTTATCAGTATAGATGAAACCTGAATGTCAGCTTCTGTGTAGAGAAAACAATATTAGCTGCGGCATTTTCTGGACCTGAATGTGTTTGAACCATGTGCTTTGAATTCCACACCAAAGAGTCAGGTGCTAATTTTGGTAATGAGTGTTCCAAACTCAAGACTGTTAACGGACTGAAATGCCATCAATAGAACACGGTCACTATTTTTTTTCACTTACAACTAGGATAAGCTCTCAAAAGATTCTTTTTCCTAAAGCATAACTTATATTATTAACCAATCCTGGCCAGCCAAACCCATATATCCTCTATTGTATGTTCACTCATTTCCAGGCGGGTTCCCAGTTTTCCACACAATTAGTACCGTGTGTTCACTACCTACCGAATGCAGTGGATTAGCGATTTCGATGTTCCTTAACAGTTGCGGAACAAAAACTTTAACAGGGCTAGCATAGCTACCATATTTTGTATGTGATTTGAAGACATGATACAATCAAGAGCGTCATATAATGCATAGGTGGCCGCTAATATTAGTTAAAGTTACGATATCTTTCATTCTGTATAATTTTAGACAGACGTTTTCCGCCCTCAAGAAGGATTGCCCACTTGGATATCTCCGTCTGTTTAAATTATACTTCCGGGCTGCATTTTGTCCTCATTTTATATTTGATTCTCATGTTCTATTTCGCCCACCGAACCAAACATTGTTATCCTTATTATGTAAATGCGCTGATTGGTATTGAATATGTATGATTTGATGATGGCAGTATGGTTGTCCAAATTTGACCGAATTCAGCTATCTTCTCTTTCGTGAGCTCAGGCTCATTAAAGTGGCTTCATACTTCAGATCAGGTCGTGGTTGAGGAATTTTGCTTCATCATGCGGCTCAGGATGTGGTTATGGGTTATTTTGTTTGTTTTTTGGGGTGGAGGTGGGGATGGTTGTTTGGGGTATTTGCTTCAGGCTAGAACTCAGATTGTAATTGCGGTTTCCTGCTTCAGGATGATGCCATTTTGCTTCATTTCAGGCTCAGACTCCTAGGTTTAGGCTTAGGCTCAGGATTAGGATCATCATCTACTCTCTTATTAATTTCTTTATTTCATACGTCCATTATCTGAAGAATTGTATCTGCATCATTATGCTCCAGGCCGAGCTCTATCTCTATGTAGAAGTTTTTGTGGTTTTTCTGTTTTTGTTTTTGTTTTTGTTTTTTTTTAAATGCCGACTAATTCCACGAAGTTTTATTTTCCATTAAGTCTTTCTCGTTTGATCTTCTTGTCATTACAGTCTTAAGTATCAGCATGATCCTTTTCCTCGCGTAGACACCGTCATCTTCGCCTGATTATATTGGTGCCGAGGATTGTTTCTATGGTTTTGGTATTAAGCTCTCGTACTGCATCTCTTACCATCACCACAGTTTTCTTGGCACGATAATCTGATTCCTTAATGTTACATAATAGTCTCACCTACTCGTATTTATCAAGTTTATCTTACAGCTTGGATACTCTCACGATAGCTATCGAAACCAAGTATTATTCATATTAGTATCTACCTTAATCGTAAGCGGATTCTGAAACATTCATTGTACAAAAGTTGTTGCGGCACCAGTGTGTTTATGGTATCAAAGGGCCAGAGCGTCTTAAAATTCCCTCTCATAATGCATCAGTCTCTAACCTAACAAATGTCCATATGTTTAGCTTATCGTTAATCTTGTTGCGTGTCATGTTAATATTAGTGTCATATTATGTTTGATCAAAATATGTTAAAACTCCCGTATTTGGTGTTATAATAAGTTCATTCTATTAGAATTGTGAAAAACTTACTGAGATGTGTAGCCATTGCTCATAATCAAACTTGCTGGAGATCTTGTTTATATTTGTTCATAAAACAATTAGAATTAAAACCTTTTACAATGCAACGTCTAGATTTGTTGCACAGCTAGCAAATCGGCCACTACTACTTCTACTACTACTACTGCTACTACTACTTCTATTAATAATAATAATGATAATAATATTAAATATCATGCATTTGAAAATGGGGAAATTATTAGCTAATAGCTAGCTTGCAGAATGACCCTGCAATTAAAGAAAATATGCACGATATTAGTAAGCAAAACTGGTTTAACATCATCTGCATAAAACATATGATATCAGTTAATACAACTTATACAAGTAGAACATAATGAGATCACGAAGATTATCATATATGCAACGTACAGAGATGGTAGGTGATCATCAATTCATTTGTTCAGTAACATTTGTGCAGATGCACCATTTCTTCAAATTTGAAATATTAAATATTCTTTAATATCAGGCAGCAAATTCATCGCAACAATATAAGCAAACGATTTATTAATGTCCTCTCAGAGCTTCACACACACACACACACACACACATATATATATATATATATATATATATATATATATATATATATATATATATATATATATATCGCTTCGGTGGCCTATGTGGTTAGAGCGTCCGCCTCGGATGTGGGAGGTCGCGGGTTCGAATTCCGGCCGAGTCATACCAAAGACTTATAAAAATGGTACTAGCAGCTTCCTCCCTTGGCGCTTTGCATTAAGAGGTTAGACTAAGGACTGGTCGGACTTGTGTAAGGATAATATGACTGGGTGGGACATGGTGCTGCATGTCTGTGGCATGATGCCCAAGAGCTACACTAACTGCCACACTGCGTGCATCGTAGCGATATGACTGAAAAATTGTTAAAGCCACGTTAAAAATCCAAATAACACACACACACACACACACATACACACATATGTGTGTGTGTGTGTGTGTGTGTGTGTGTGTGTGTGTGTGTGTGTTTTCTTCTTGTGCTAATGTCCCTTGCAAACTGTAAGATACTATGGTGCTAAATTATTATAAGTCTTTGAGAGGAAGAACAGCATTTCAGAAAATAAATTAGGCATTAATTATATTTAAGAATGTTTACAAGACATGATTTAGATGGAAAAACCATCTGGGGTTTTTTTATCACTTTTGGTATCAACAGATCCGAGATTAAACCCTTATCTCATTTTATAATTCATTGTTTCATTGATAATTTTAGCACAAATCTATATACTTGCTGCTCGGTGTGCTGTGCCGATACGTATTAAATGCTGTGTAATTTAAGCTAAGTGCATTGTCATACATCCATTTAATAGAACACTGAAAAATTTTCACTTGGTTTGCTTTCAACATTGCTAACATATTTTCAAACGTTTACTAACATATTGTGATGTGTCATCTGCATCCATAGGTTTTAAGAATGTTGTAAACAATTTGGAGATAATGTTTGATATAAAATGTATGAGAATGAATCCAAAATAGCCCACCGTTGTACTATACTGAAAATTTTCTTAAACTCCCTGACAGCACCTCGCTAGCTCATAATTTTTAATCTACTCTTGAAGTGCGATAATACCAAAGCAAATGCATTTGTATATAGTCAAAGTTCATGATGACAAATATTCCAGTTAATGTTCCATAATATTCTTTAACCAGTGATAAATCAAACCATTGAATTCTGTCCCAGAGAAAATATTTATATGGAGACCTAATTGGCTCGCGATTACTCAAATTGTATACAAATGTATTTGTTCCTATTGACATGTCAGATATGCAAGTTAGTGGTTTAATAGTACAATCTATTGACAGTTTTAAGAGCTTTTTCCGACAAGCCATCAAACGTGTTTGCATTAGGCATTTTTAAAATATATTCTCCTTTCAAACAGAATCGTCTGTAACATCTGGATATTCGCCGGTGCCCATCGCCGATAATGCCCGGACGTTAGCGGTATTCGTGACTGATAAAGGTCTTTACCAGTCTGAAGTCATGCCTTTGTTTTGGTCAGCGCCGGTACATCGTGCGTTCGTCTTATGCGCAAATTGTTGAAAGACATGGAAAGCGTTGATACACTCATACCTGGAAAGAGCACTTTAAAATATTTTTCGACCTGTTCAACAAACTCAGAGAGGAAAAGATGAATATGTATTATATTTATAAACATGAACGTAAATAACTCAAGAAATAACTTCATGTGATAGATCACAACTAATATGTAAATGAATAATGAACTACAGTGAAATTATCAACTTAATCACAAGTCCTATGTAATTTGGAAAAGACTGGTCAACTGATAGTCAGAAAGAGAGACAGTGGATAAGGTACTGCAAATAATGCACATTTGATACTATTGTGCATAAAACGCTATAAAATAAGGGAATAGTGCTGCAATTCATTCAAATATTTAAGTAAATATAGCTCAGGGGTTAATTTAATACATCTGAGTAAAAGGGAAGAAACTGAAAATTCAGTGCACCGATAATGGTGTCCTTGCTTATTTCCCCTGATAAGCAGATGATCGTATTATTATGAATTATGAATCTATTGTAAGTACATGTAATATTGACCAAACTGGCGCTTTGACTATCTTACAGCGATACTATGACAGGATAGAAAAATAACCAGTAAAATACACACACAACTGGTAAATTATCTGGCTTATTAACATTCTTTGTTTATCGGCACTACAGGTAATATATGGAACTGAATGTAAACATATTTCATAAGAAACCGTACAAACGCGATATGCACAGTATGAAAATTTGTACAGAGCCAAACAATAAAGCCAGGTTCAAGGTTCTGTAAATGACATGGTACGAAACACGCTTTAGAACTATATACGGTAGAGTCGTGTTGGAAACAAGAAATGGTGAAATAGAGGCCGCTTGCGTTTTATCAAAGCAGAGGATGACATTGAAACTTATAAAGGCGGAAACTGGGCGTGTATTTGTCGAATAAATATATTGTCTGATGATGGGACCCTTACGTCATGGTCCTCACCTGTGTCAAATATTTTAAATGCTGATGCAGAAAAAACCTGAATAGATTCCAGTCAACTCTACCAGCGTATTCTTGGTTATAGACAGACATGACATTAAAACGTCATTTGATGCTGAATTAAGCCGAACTCGATGGGCCTCTTATCTTGGCGGCGATTGATGAGATGAATCTGGTGAACTAAGAGAAGCCAACGGTTCTTCCGTCTTTCACAGCCTTTTTCTTCGAGGATCAAAATGATGGACATGCATCCTCGTGTAGTAACTGTGACTGGTAACATACACTTACAAAGGTCTCACTTCATCATTGCCTTCAGAGTGCCACTCATACTGTCTGCATTGATCATATAATCCATCTCACTGAAAACCCAGATAGGACACGCTGCAGAAAGGTGTGAATTATGTTGTAACCGAAATTATGACCACAACTATTTGCAGCATAATAATATATTTAGATATTATGTAATGTTGCACTGTTCTTCATAGTTCTCATGTGTTACTGTATCCATGGGACTATCTTGCGAGCAGGAGAATAAATCAGTGATGAGTCGTCTTCTAAATTAGTCTTCACATGTCATTTGTATCCAAGCTGCCAGGCGTAAGAGCCTCCAAAATCAGGTTCAAGATTATTATAATAGACAATCTCAGGTTTTGTGTTTGAATATTTGTAAACTAAATCTGAACATATACCACCAAATTGGAAGTGTCGACCCCTCTTAAGTGGCAGCTTTATCGAGATACCTTTTTCCGTTTATTATGGAGTAATTACTTCCAACGTGATAATTGTTAGTTTGTCAGCCTCTGATTATTCCATCGTAAATCAACCATATGCTGTATTTTCATGAACTGACAATATGTAAGACAGCCTCACAGCCTCATACTGCATAATTTAATATAACAACCCTTCTGACTGGGTTACATAGATTACTAAGCACGTTTCATATTGTTAGGATGCTCCTTTCTACATGCTTGATGGTTTGTGGGTAAAACTACGTTGTTCTCGTTTTGTTAATACACACTGTTGCTACGCTGTTTCTTACATTGCCGTGATTCAAACTGTCTCTATTGGTCCGTTAGTGTCTATCTCTACACCTCTCAATGACTAATGAAATGTTCCACGAAGGAATTGAACAATGAAATCTCTTCTTGGCTCTTAATTTTGATGGTCTATGTCCATTTTGTGAAATGTGTCTCCAGTGGTTCACATGTACTTATTATCACTGTATATTTCCGAGATAGAGGACCCAATATCACTGTCTATATTGGCAATCTTACTTAGAATTGTCTCAAATCTGCTTTACTCTTTCTGAAAGGTGGGTTCCTAGATCGACACTCGTTCAATGTTTGCATCATTTGGATAATGGCTCTCTCAGCCTACCCGAATAAATATTTTGGCGTATTTTTGCAACCGGTCCCAACTGCATTATGCACCAATTGTAACATGTCAGATTGGACACTCTCTGGTACTATTATCTGAGGTGAAATATCCCAATTCCTTTACTTATAGCTTTTCCGATCTGCCAAGCAAAACATCAGTAATTTCGACGCGATCTAACTAGGACCATATTATTGTTACCTCATCTTTGAGCAGGGAAACTTAAGCTCAATATGCATGTCCACGATTTCATTTGAATTTATTGGATAATCACTTAACTGGTTCCTTAAGGTCCCCATCTCGAATTTCCCTGTGTCGTCCTTGGTACAAATCAACTATTACTTGTGCTCACTTATATCGCTTTAGGCGCGACTTTGTGTTGACTGCTAGTCAATACTCCCTTGTTCACAAGTTAGTTTTGCTTTCCAAACCCTTTTGGATTGATTCTCTTAACAGTAATCTTCAGTGGTTTCTTCCAAAACTCGATTACCAACTGAACAATATAGATCTCCCTTCGTCTTGGTACGAGTTGCACATATATGGTTAACGTACCAAGATATATCTATGCATATCATCTACTGGGGACTTTTGGTAACTCAGTTATTTGAGCGCATAGACGTCGCGTCCAAAGCAAAGTATCCTGTAAGATCCGTCAGAGTTACCATCGACCCTTTCAGGCCAATATTCAATAATGAAATCAAAAGTTCCCTGTCGCTCTAGCTATTTGGTCTTCATAATTCTTAAATCGCATCAGCCAAAGAAATTTAGTATGATTGGAAACGACTTTGAATAGGCTAATATATAATTAGCAAGGGAAATGATTGCCTACTTCAGCTCTGGATCAAATTCATAGCTGCAACATTATATTGCCTCCGTTTTAGTGAATGCCTCTTATAATGTACCATCACTCTCTCTCTCTCTCTTGTACTTCCAGTATTTGTGCAAAAGAAAGACCGTATCCCTGGAATTATTTATTATACAAGACGTAGGGTGTGCATAAAATAATTCGGAGAAATGATAATACCAAACACAATAAATAGGTTTCACATTTTAGTCCTACTAAAATGTATTCCATCTAGCGGCCCAGCGTTGGTACTACATTGCAGAACCTAAAAGGTAGCCCTCAAAACTGGTATATAATATTCGATGAGAAACCACATCGTTCCATTTCAACTAACCAGTATCCACCTATAAGGTCCAACTCGGAAATCCATTTTGGCCTTCACAAAGTATCAAATAACTCGCCTGGCAGTGAAAGTTTGTATAAGATCTATAATTATTCAATGTCAGTCTTCCTTTATTCCATTTCATAGTCGCAGTAATCCATATCTCGTGCCGACTGCTGCTACAGGTGAAGCCCAGGGACTATGTAACGGTTCAGTAATCCCGTGTTTCAGCAATAGTTTTATCTTTATCCCTACTTCTATCCCGAGAGCTAGGTCCAAGAACTTCGGTTTTGTTTAAATGGCTGCACTTCACCTTCATTCTTCTTATGCTTTTTCGACTGAAAACAATACATTTCTACAATAATTGCTCGACCTCACTAACACAGGTTTCAGCTACATTAAGTTAGCTATGCGTGAAAATTATCTGTTAGTTTATCCTTACTTTCAGGCATTATACTTCGGATTCTTTATTCACTGACTTTAGTTGTAGTCGTTCTTCGGAGACATAGCATTTAAATCATTTCGTCCGGAACGGAATGCAGATTTTTTACTTGACATTGTATGAAGGTCGTTTGGGCAGGTATGACCGTTTCATACCCCACACATTGATCTTATTAATTATTCACGAGGCTGGGGAATTAGAGCCACACACCCTCACGCATTTATGTGTGCATAGCATACTGGTTAATTGTTTCTAACTGGAGGAATAAGCATGTCCGGGAGCGGAAAGGGAGGAAATGTCCAGCAGGGTACCCCAAACGTGAACTGGAATCTATTTAAGTGCTAGGAACTCTCTTGATCAAATTCTGTCCAGTTATTTAATCAGACTGTGTCCTATAACCAAGTATGTGTTAGCCACAATCTCAGTTAGAGGCATACTAAATAGTTGTAAATGTTCGTGCACAATATAAGTTTAAATTTCGTGCACAAGGTTCACATCCAAACTTCTGAAAATTTTAATAAATTAGGTCTAAGAGACCAATTGAATTTTTTTGGCCGTGTCTGGTAGGTTGAGATTTCATTTTGAACGATGGATAAAAATATTATGGTTGTTTATAGTGGTATTATCGAATTGGGATTCCAAGCCAGACTGAAGTCTCCTTTTAAAGACAATCCATAAGTAGGCCTTAATGATGCTGAGGTTACCCCTCAAACGACGATCACATGAACAGCTGTAGATGTTCTGGTGTGGTGAACTTCTCTTTCACCCGACCTTTGTTGTCATTCAGAGCAACTAGGTCTCCCAGTACTATATCCTTCTATAGGAGATGTTGTTGTATGGGTTAGGTCTGGATGCTGTGGACTTTGTATAGCTCGTTTATCATCAGTACCAGTATAGAAATTTGACTGTCAAAATATTCTGTCCCAAGGGGCTGATGTTAACGGCACTTGTGCTCTTTGCCGATATGAAATTCATTCAATTTTTGTTGCTAAGAGTGCTGTCGTAATATGTTTTCCGAGTCAGTTCTATGACTGTTTTTGGAAGTTGTGTGTGCTTCAGAATTGTCTCAAAGTCATCAAGTAGGTGAGTCAAGCCCCAGTTCTCGATTTGGTCAAAGATGTAATCGACTACAGCTGCTCTTTGCAGAACATCCAACTGCTGTTTTTTTTGTTTTTGTTTTTTTGGTTTTTTTTTTTGTGTTTTGTTTTTTTTCTGGCGTCCCCTTGTCCTTTTTTAATTATTGTTCTACAGTGGAGGACAGTTGCTGTTTTAATGTGGGTAGTGATGGTTCCTACGACGGTGTAGTTATTATTGTTGCTATTGTTGTCGTTGAACCTGCTGTAATTGATGTCGCTGGTCGGTTTTCTACCTCTTTTGTTGTTGCTATTTTTGGGGGTTGTTGTTTCTGTTATAATTACAGTCTGAATTGCAGATGTGTATCCTTTCTGTGGTTCGTTCTACATAGTTTGCAGTAGAAGATGGTGTTTCGTTGGGTGGAGTTATGTAAGTAGGGCTGCTAAAAGTGCCGACTTTTGTGGCAGGCCGATACTATGAAGATGTCGTATGTTCCCTCTGTCATGCCTCAAGTGATCCTCCTTGCCTTGGTCTTCTCTGAAGGTTACTTCTCCTGTTGTTAATTTTTGATCTGTCCTCCCAGATTAACATGAGCGTAGTCCACCTCGTTTGAACCTGAAGGATCCACTCTGAGGCGACACAGAGGCCTGACACTCTTTTCAAGGCCTGAAAGTAGTTACTTCTCTGCCTTTCTTAGTGATAGTTATGATGCTTGGTTCTCTCATAGTCGACTACTTTCACAATGCAGACGCCTCTTAACATGTTTATGTTAAATGCAGAGAGTGTTTGACGTTTCGAGAAAGCACTTTAATTGTTCAGCAAATATGATAAGTTTATATTTTCGAAGTCATAACTATTTGCAAGCTATACTTCCACATATGCGACAGCCACGCGGTACATCTAGCACCTACAAAGTATTTTCATGAGCATTGTTTCACCTCCAGAAAGGCGGTTACATAAATTCCATCAGAAATTTCAAAGCTCCGCAGACTTCTTCCATTGGGTATGTCATATTTATTAGTATAATACGTATTTGACTGAAGCACTGTTAATGTTGAATCAGTATGAAAGAGGCAATTTAACATCGACATTCAACATGACTGCTTTTACGTACAGTCCGTCGTGATTTAGTAGAGGAAATATTTTTTAAAGATACTAATTGGGATCTATTGATTCCAGCCCCAGCTGATGCAGGACACTCAGCTCAGCTGAAATTAGTTTTCATGTTTGGATTTGAGTACAATACCTTCGCCATCAGATATATTCTTCCTCTCTGTTAAGCATGCCTGTCTTTTGCCAACTGCCTTTCTTTTAACAACTTGTCTAAATTCTTGTTTCTTTTTATTGAGAGCATTTTCTTGAACCTACTGAGAATTATTCTAGAAAATGTGCTCCTGTACCACTGGTGAAGGGTGAGCATAGGTACGAGACAGCATGAAGGAGTACAGTAAAACGTCCACCACATATAATGAATATATTACATTGTAGGGCACGATAATGCGTAGAGCATAATAACAGTCAATATTATACATGTACATATGCGTGATTTTAGAAACATCCTATGATCATTATATAGAATCAAGCAAATAACTATTTGTGCACATGATAACCATTACTTTTTTTACATTTTACTGCCATTCCAGAAATTGTGGACACATTCTCCATTTCTGGGTTATCTCTGTTTATGCATCAGTAGCCTTCAGTGTTATTACACCTTTCCATAACAAATCCTACACTTTTCATATTAATATATAAGTATGGCTCTATCATAAAGCCCATTTTGCCAACGTTAATAGTCTCAGTAATTTATTATGGATTTACTGCGTTACCAATAATGACATAACAGATCTACACCAGTTGAGCTCAATAATTTATAAAACTGGGAACATATTCTCACGTCTTTTAACATGTTGTCATATAGTGTTACGACTCTGTGGTTACAAACTTAAGTAACAGAAAAGAAGCAAAACCAACAAGTTTTGTAAAACTTAACGAACAATTTAATTATTAAAGTAATAAATGAAAGATGTGAGAGGAACTTGCAGGAAAATGAAGTGAATCCGAATGGGTCCTTATAACGGTCAACGAAAGTCCTAAACGAATGAAAAGTTCCTTATAATTTTAATACCGGAAATGTACTGGTCCTCCAAGAACCGTGACGTTGTCAGGATGGCGTTGTCCAGAATACTTTCGAATAATTTATAACAGTTCCAGAATAATATTATGGTCCAAATAATGATCAATTTCTGTCATCACTGAACAGTACTAACTAATGCTTTTCCTCTTGGAAAATATCTAAGTACAACGTAAAATACGTCTGCAGACTCACAATAGGAACACTAAACGTGTGAATAACTCTAGAAATGGGAATTAAACTGAATGCTTAATTTTTTCCTTATATACTTCGTATATTCCGACTGTAGTTCTCAATAGAGACCATGTGACAACATACACTTTTGATTTCGAATAAACTAACTGCATTCACATTAACTCACGCAACCAAATTTGAATCCACAGACTTATTTAGGAAACATCAATATCCTATCAGTCACTGAGAAAATATGCCATAGGCGCCATTTTAAGTCTTATTATTACGATTATTATTACCAATTATCAACACGTACGTGAACAACTATTTATAGATGCTACGAGAACTGCATTCTTAACATAGCCAAATTACGTACACAATTTTTGACAAAAGATAACTTTTACAGTTTACAACTATGAATAAAAATTACGAACATTAAAATAGAATCATATGACAGAAGTTATAGAAAATATAGATATCCATAACAATAACAAGTAAAGTACCATTAGACAATACGAAACATTAATAAGTTTGGATAATTGTAAACAATAATATCCCTTTTCCAAGCTGCGTCTGCATAAATCTGTCATTCAGTGTCGGACCCGAATGGCGAGTAACATGAAAAGATTGCGTATGCTGCAAAAGGGCTCATATACTAGACAACTAAGTTAGGGACTTAGTTGATGGCAGTGAATGTTACCTAAAGAATGTGTACCATTTCGCACATTAAGTATTCGCTTGATGGTCAAATGTTGGCATGATTGCACAATACGTAAAACTAGCAGAAAGCTCGACTGACTAGCAAAAATGAAAGGGAAGATAACTAAGAAAAAGAGAAAAGGAAACATGTATTCACATCTAGTAGAATCTTTAACTTATTAGTGCAAACTCGAAAGATTTTTGGCAGTTCGTGCGCCATTTGTCAAGAAACGTTTGTCGCATATTACCACTTGTCATGAGTAGTGACCTAGACGGTGTAATAAATATACAATTGTCAGATGTTGAAACAGCTGAATTTCCCATTTTTTTTCGGAGAAATAGCTAATGTTGGTGCCACCAATGGGAATGTACCGGATATAAGTTCCATTTCCAATTTCCAACAATTCAAAAGAAAGTTAGCTCCCATATCTGTAGATAATAAGGACGAGATATTTTGGTCTCCTGTGATGTCTTTACAACATTTAATGGCGTTTGGCTTGAAAATGTGATACTTATACTATTTGTGATTTGTGAGTTTCTGGGGTTAACTCCATCGTTAGAACATGATATGTTATATAAGGTGAGCGTGAATATTTGATATAAAAAAGAATACACGACGATTCACTGTGAGGTGAGATGTAAGTAATCTGTAAGTTCAAGTGCATTTGACCGCTCGGCTTAACGGGGCCAAGATACTTATATTAAACTGACAATATGATTAAAATTAGATCTCCTTTGTTCTGGGTGAAAATCTGACAGCGACCGCTTAGGGGTCAAGTTCTGGTGACCTATTGAGTTAGCCAATGGAAATGCAGCTTTCAGAATTTTGAAAGTGTGTCAAATCGATAGGCACACACCGATGCTCTTCAGCTGTACTGCTCAGTTTCCCAAACGCGAAGATAAAAGACTTCTTCTGATTGGCTAATAAAATTAGTTATTATGGTAATAGCATAGATCACCAGAACATGACCCCTAATCGGTCGCTGTCGGGTCTTCATGTAGGACAGAGGAGATATGATCTTAATCAGATTGACTAACATTATGTGACAGTGATAGCGTTCTTTTGTATATGTTTTCTGACTACGTATATAACTGGGGGAGGGATTGCTTGGTTGTTGTAAACACCGCAGAATATAGTAGTCAATCTCTTACGGCTGCGTACCACAGGGTTTTGTTTCACGATCATTATTATTCATTGTGCATATTAACGACATAGGCGAAAACCTCTTCAGTGTAATTTGGCTATGTCATGATAATGTCAAAAATAATTATAAAATGATTATATACTGAATATAGATTCACAAACAATAGACTATTCGTCACGGCAGCAGTTGATTGATTTTAATGCAGCCAAAACCTATGGTAATGTTATTATCGCGATTCTTTTAGGGCGTTTTATTTTTCCTGTTGGATACCATGCTTACTTAGGCGTAACGTTTAGTAATAGTTGGGACTTGGAACAAGCATTTTCGTAACAATTTGAAAAGTAAATATTGCCTCGAAAATAGTTAAATAAAACATGTAGCCGAAAAGCTTTAGAAAGGTTATATTTTATGTACATCCTTCCTTTTAATTTATTATGCAGATGTTGTTCGAAATCGCTGGACAAAAGAAAAATTTCTTGATTTAGAAAATAAATAAATAAACTGCAATTAGAAATATGGAAAAC
Organism: Megalonaias nervosa; assembly: GCA_016617855.1. Classification (NCBI taxonomy): domain Eukaryota; kingdom Metazoa; phylum Mollusca; class Bivalvia; order Unionida; family Unionidae; genus Megalonaias; species Megalonaias nervosa. The sequence goes on along the minus strand of JAECUM010006319.1, from coordinate 9,115 downwards.
ATTGTACAGGTCTTACTGGATGTGCATATGGTCGTGAAATTATATAGTAACTCATAGGCTTACCTTGTCAGATGGACAAAAATATCATAAATATCTTACTTTCATACATTATATATAGGCAGTTTTTTCTGCTTATCTTACCACCATATGCTGGTGAGACAAACATGTATAATCCTCGATAATTACGTGTTAATTATTGACATACATGAAATTGATAGAAATTAGTTTTAGATTGTCACTTTCTAACTTTAATACATTCCCTCATTCATATACATACATACATACATACATACATACATACATACATACATACAACTAACTGGTCAGACCTACAAAATGACTTTCTGACTCCCTTTAACTGTATTTTCGGTTACAGGGTGGATATTGCTATTGTCAGAGAGCATGATTCCGGAGGTAAGTCAGATGAAATATCTAAATGGTTAATGTGTTCCTTCTGCATACTCCCCTCCCCTTGGCTTGGAGATATAGGCTAGGTCATGTACAACCTCCTGTATGTTGTAAGAACTGTCTAATGGATCAGTTGGGATGGGTGCCATCTAACACGAATTTCATACAAATAAGGCGTGGTAATTACCACACACACACACACACACACACACACACACCCACACACACACACACACACAGACAAGCATCCAAAACAACACAAACAACAGAGCTCTGCATTTTTCTTGAAAAAAATATTTACCGTATACAGTCTCAGTACATTTTCAATCCCTTCTGTTGGAAAGAATTGTCACAAACGTCTACATTTACTTTAATGTTGTAAGTATCTTAGTGATGAGATATCATATTTCGACATATTTTCTTGGGATTAAAGAAATAATCTCTGAACATTTCGATTTTTAAATTCTTTATTATCACATATTCTGTTTATTCCCTTACATATTTTCTTTCCATCTTTCTCCTTGAAGGAGTAGCGCTCCTTGCGAAGACTAGATAACACATTTATTGTAAACACCGCAGATTTGATATTAAACTAATATAATATTTTTCTTTTTGACTAAGGTCAATGCAAACATGCAATCCCAAGTAGAGTCACTAGTGTCAAATTTTTTAATGTTGAACCATAATGTAATTGTGAAGGTTTTCTGTATGAACATAAATTCATAAAAACCCAGTGGCATTTTATCACCGAATTAGTTTTGTTTAATATGTCTTAATCCAATTAATAGATTATCCACTGAGACAACTCTAACATTGTAAATCCACATTATAGTAACTTGTATTGCTTAATTTCATTTTAAACTTGTATTCAGCTCTGTCACTGAGTTTTGAGTGTTGTTGTTAATCGAAGAAGACAATTTAACCCATTCTGTATATAGGGCTTTCAGTCCCTAAAGTGAATGATATATTTTTCATTCTTTTTCAACTTACATAATAGCTTTGATACATTTTTTATATTTTGTAAAAATTTCTCAACTCTTTCGGTAATTGATAAATCAATTTGATGTAGAATTTGTTTCTCTGGAGCTAATGGATATTCCTTGAAATAGTCTTCTAAGTACAATGAAGTCTCTAAGTTGTTCGTCACTTAGCCATCTAATTTTTGCTGGCATTTTCGATCATGTATTGAGACAGCAACCACCTATAACGATTTCTTTCTTTTGGTATGTAATGTATTACATCGACCTGGACCTGTCGTCATTATCATTAGTTTCCAGTTTTGATTAATCTTGACATTATTATATATGCCATGATTTATACTGGAGTATAATTGCAATATCATCCATATTCCACCTCAAATATGACATTCAATCATTGCAAATGTTCAGCCTTTTAGAACATTAACTTTCTCGATTGATATTTTTCAACTCGCATCATGTGCTATTTCAGGAATACTGTCACAATGAGCAGTGTTAGTTTTCACTTTTCACCCGGACATAATGAACGTCAAGGAGCCCGATTGTACCTACTTCACGTAATATTCAGTTAGATCACCGATTGTTAAGTTAAATGTTCCTTGACATCATGAAATATTTGTAATCATGATCTGATATACTTGATGCGTTAAGGGATGAATAAACATGTTATATTGTCAGTATAACTGTTTTACTAAACCCTTTGATGCTATCCATGTTTTAATCTTCCAATGTTTAGGTATAGTATGTTTAAAACAACTTCATGGTTTCTGTAGATTTGCATGGTAACGATTTTTTCTGCCTAGTTTCACAGAGTTTAACATGAATCAAACGTAGTCCTCAAACCTGATTGGTTGTGTGTGTGTGTGTATGTGTGTGTGTGTGTGTGTGTGTGTGTGTGTGTGTGTGTGTTACGTATATGTAATTAAATTGCTTGTGTGTTAGTTTTAAAATTATTTTTTTATTTTATTTTTGTTTCATTACATTTTATTGTAGTGATTATTGCAGGGATTCAAAATTCTTTTTCAGTAATTATGTTTGTCTAAGACGTGAAACGTATTACATTAGTAATATTTTTAGTTTACCTTGGTCCGCGGTAGTGTAATCGCTACGCGAGTACGATTGGCTGTTTTCAAGGTCCTTTTCGACCTACGTGTTAATCTGGATAAACAATGTTTTATTTTTATATTTGTTTTAGAGTGATAGTCTAGTTCTTAGATAGAGCTACGTGCAAATTGGCAAATATCTTATTACGTATTTCAAGTGTTATTAGATCACGTAGTCTGTCTCGCGAGAACGGGGTGATAATTCGGGTGAATATATAACCCTTTCTGAGCGCTAGTCAGTCAGTTGTATTCCTGATACCTAGAAGGCCGATTAGGTTACCAGATTGTTTTGAAATTCATTGGTGTTTGGAATTTAAATAATTTATTCTCTAGAAAACCAAGCAAGTGTACTGTTTTATAAATTCTGGGAGAAAGAAATTCAGTTGAAATTTATTCTGGAATTATTCGGAAACATAAACTGTGATTTAATTGAGGAATTGCTATTTTGTACAAGGACCACATCTGACGTCATCGCCTTCCATTTTGGTACGTCGTCGAGATTCGAACCTGGATTCTAATAGAACTATTTAGTGATATGACTTGTATTTTTCATTCTTAGGATTAAATTTTGGATTATATTCACAAACCGTAAGTCCTATTTTCCAATTTTTACATTGTTTTCTAGGGAAATAAATTATTTTGTTAAAATATACAAAGCTTGTTGACTTCACTCTTTTCTTCTGTTACATATGTACGAGCCTACACGTAATAGTGTGTGTGAGTGTGTGTGTGTGTGTGTGTGTGTGTGTGTGTGTGTGTGTGTGTGTGTGTGTTCTTGTTTCCTACTTTCATGAACCGATCAACTATAAGAACTTTGCCGAATCAAATTTATTTTTATTGTTTCATGATTGTTTTACAACCTCGTTTAGATCATTCCTTTACAATGTTCTTGACCTTAAGTGACACTTATAACTGGACAAGGTATGACTTCATAAATCGTGTTTATTGTGAATATATATAATCAAATTTACATTAGCTATGTCCTGAACCTCATTATTTACATGACAAGTGATCGTGATCACAAACCTTTTGTTATAATACTGTAGTTCTTGTATACGCCGCCTTTATCAAGATTACTCTCAACATATACTTTCTCAGACAAATATCTTTCATTTGCCTGGATCATGACTGGAATTTTTGTCATTAATTCGATACACTCTAGTTTTGCAGCTGCATTCATCTTGTCGGAGACTATTCCAGTAAAAGGTATTTCTCTTTAAAATATTAGTTCCCATTAAAGTATCTTTGAGGTAAATACACAATTTTGATGGAATGTGATTGGCTGTTCCTATAATGAAATGTTAAGATGTTCTAAATTTAACAATACACCCTTCTTCATTTTCTGCTTTACAAGACGTTGACACCAATACCGTTGTTTCTTCCTTTCAATATTTCAGACATCCTTTTAACAATATGACAATTTTGATTTTCAGATTGTCTATTGTTCTCTATTTTAACCAGGCAGTATAGAACAAATGACCGCATCTATCTAAATTGCAATTTGTTGGTACATATCAACGATCATTTTGGTGTGTTTAACATGGATCACACAACAAAGAGGAACATCTACTGTCTTTTTTCTGCATCTTTATACATGTTGTTTTAACCCATGTACGCGTATGAGTTTCATCCTATCGGGTAATATCGTTTTATGTGGAATGATATATAGTCAGTTTTGTCAAACAATGGTTCTTTACTTTTGTTTATTGACTGTCCAAACGTAGTATGATTTATTTCAGTATTTCGATAGCTGTTTGAATTTCATCTCTATTCAATATTCATCAATTTAGGGCCCTTGGTATATGCTAACAATATCCATATCCGACTTAATTTCCTTTTCTCCATATTTTTCCACATTTATTCAGTGGATAAAGTACCATCATTAAGTTTGACGTTACATCAAAATGAACTAAAATATTTATCTTACAAACGATTGTCGTCATTAAATATGGTTCACTATCACTGTCAAATTAATATAAATCTCGTTTGGCGCCACCGTGAAACGCGTGTTCATTTAAACCTTAACAACAGTAATCTTTCGGGGGGATTGGAGGCTGGCTACGCATTTGTTAATATCTTGTGCATGCACACGTCTTACATCTGTCCTATCTCAAATACTATTACAGAGAGTTCTAATGTTGTTGTTACATTTAAATAATTTTGCTGGTATTGACATGTCAATTATTGAATTTTTCCATTTGATTTATTTATCTGTATATATGTTGATGCTTTTATCTACGGTGAATTAAAGAGGACTTATTGTTTATGCTCAACAATATTAGTTCTAGACAAAGGGAGGGGACCAGAATTTGTGCTACACTAAATAGCTATTGACTTTAAAAGTTGGGTCAAAACGTCAAGATCAATGACCTATCATGTAAAAAAAAATGTTGCTGCACAGTAGCTTTACTTCTAGATCACATAGCACTACTGCTACCACTACTACTACTACTGATAATAATAATAATAATAATAATAATAATAATAATAACACACACACACACACACACACACACACACACACACATATATATATATATATATATATATATATATATATATATATATATATATATATATATCCAAGAGAACAAAAGAAAAAACTGCAAAAGGCACAAATTGTTTCATATGGATGGTTAAGGAGGATAATGTGAAATAATTGGTTTAACGCTGATTTTTCAAACAAAAAAGCAACCTTTTAACGTTTTGTTCAATGAATGGAAGTTATACTGTTTGGCGTTCTCGTTGGTAAGCGCAAATAACGATGACCAAGCATTGAACTTTTGAATCTAAATTAATGGATGTCTAAGTCCTTTCATAGTAATCTGGCTAATGTCTGGCCATTTTACTATTGTCGATTTATGTACAAAATGTAGAACATTTATCAATCCTAAATGGAGCCATAAATATTGAGATCAGACATGGATTATTTCCGATATTCATCTTAAGGATCAAGGTTATCTAAAGCTTATTTAGGACGGAATGAAGATCTAATGCACATTATGCACGATATAAAAATAAGATCAAGATATATTTTTATTGGACTTAGTAGGATATAAATAACTATCAACTATAGAACTCTTAAACTATCCATATGTTAGGATTATTAAACTGAATGAATCAGCATATAAAGTCATAGACTTTGGTTATCGGTAACGGAATCACTATCATTTGGTTAATAAATATATTTTCCCAAAGGTTCATAACTCAACTTGTATCCAAGTGCCATATTTTGACAACTGCATAGTGTAAATCGATCAGTACCCCAAGTCTGTGACTTCTTTGGCATTGTTTGATTTCATGTCTGACGATCAATCTTCCGACAATAAGTCCTCATGCTGAACACGTTAGGTATTTAGTTGTTTTGTTTAGGTTTTTTTTTTTTTTGCACACAAAATTAAAACAGAGGCAGTTAAATTAGCTCTAATCACAAGAAGTCGTTTAAAGTTCCTCATAATATTAAAGAGAATAGAGAAATGTTTGCATTAGTTTATATGTGTTCGAGTATACATTTGTATTTGTATTGGTATAGCATATTAAGGCTAACCTGTTCTAGCAACATCAACAATATAGGTAGAGATGCTGTGAAAGTAGTAGTAGTAATAATAGTAATAGTAGTAGTAGTGGTAGTTAGTAGTAGTAGTTGTTGTTGTTATTGTTGTTGTTGTAATTTTAGCAGTAGCACTAGTGGTAGTAGTAGCATTCTTGCAGACAACAGGAGATACGTCTTTTACATAAAGATTTTATATGTACATTTGGTAATATTTTTAGTTTACATTATATATGAGAAGAAATTGAAATTCTTTAATTTGAACCTAACATCACATGCGCCTATATATAATAGAAAATGCATTAATTTTATAACTTGTCAGACAAACCAGAATTCATAATTATATGTTATAATCATTCAATAACATCTCAAAACACATTATCCCAGCTGCCAAATTGACACCTTTTCTAAACACTTTTTTAACACACAGAGTAACGTTTCACACAGATAGCATGGGAGTCCCACCATATCTACCCACTTCAGTCCAGCACAACTATGCTGACTGAGACAAACACCTTTCAAACTCATTTTTGGCCACTTTAATTAACTTTTCTATGACTATTTCATCAGCCATGCACAGCTAAAAGTTACATTACCTTTAATGGAGAACTTGTGAATCGTTTTCCTGTTTATGCATACATGTATTTTTATTGCATAGACTGTTGACGATGGGTGGTGATTTTTGTCAGGTATAGTTGATTTAAATCTAAGGATAACCTTCATGCGGTAAAAAGGATTTCTTTCAATTAACTCCCAGTTGACAAAAACAAATGCATGCGTTTGTAGAGAGTGTCAATTTGTAGGCATTATTTTAATAACATTGACTCCAAAAGACAGATTGGCTGAACACAATCCGATAAGTCAGTAAATGTCACACACACACACACACACACACACACACACACACACTGTATTGAATGATAAAGTTTAAACCTGGGAGAGAAGAATTTGAAATGTTCACATTGCTGTCATTCTTTAAATATTGAAGTGTTAAGAGTATTACAATCTCCCATGGTGTTTTTAATAAGTTACGTTTCTTTGCTGAAAGTATTTGATTCCACTTACGGGAATTAGGTATTGTAATATAGAATTCTGACTTTTTAAAAGATATCAACAGAGGCCGCTAGCTTTATGGGAAGGTAGGTATACTTCTATAAACTGACCTGAAAAGTCAGTAATTTTCCAATTACATGCCTTATGCATGCATTTTATTTCTTATGCTTGAATAGTAGAGAGAAAAAAAAAACAGGATAATGTTTGACCTATAACACACAGCGGCATGAGAAAATGTAAAAGCAAATTGATCTTTCGTATCAAACAACAAATACTAATTCAAAATTCAAACGAGCATTATACAGAGAGTAAAGTTAAAACTATTAAACAGAATATGTATTGAAATTAAGTGTGCATTCTTTATCGATAATATTGAGTTAGGATTCATTTATCACGAATATATGAAGAGATGACTTAAAGATATATATAAGATAGGAGATAAGAATTCTTTATTTCAGACTACATAGTCCATACATCTAAATTAAAATACGGATATAAGGTAAAACATTGTAAACATAAAAAGAACATAAAAGAACATACGAATGAAATTAAGTGGCACATTTAAAGAGTAATTTGTTCCATCTACTAATAATATGAGAATTTAAATGAATGTCATAGTTCCAAAGTGATTTCGATATACAGTTATCACTATTAGATATTCTTGTTATCATTGAGAATACATGCTTTCTCATTACTTCATCAAAACTGAATACATTATAATTTACAAACATGTTGGAGGCACTGTTCCATCTAGGAAGACCTAACAGAAAACGAAGACTATTATTATAACCAATTACTAGTTTTCTTTTCATACATTCACTAAAGTCTGTCCACAGTGGAGCACAATACCTAGTGCAGCAATAAGATTTGAATAATCTAATTTTGATACTCAATGAACAATTCTTAAATTTGCGTAGAAGCATGTTTGTTTGAGTACACAAATATCGATAATGTCTCATCATATCTTCATTATCTGACTGATTGGATTTCAAAATATGACCCAAATACATATAACTGTCGACATACGTAAGAGCATTGCCGTTAAGATGTACAAGAGGAGGTGATGGTAATTTAAAAGAAGTTGGCTGAAAGACCATGCATACTGATCTTTTTGTATTATAGATGATATCATTCTCTAATGCGTATTGTTCACATATCTTCAATAATTTCCTTAAACCTGTGATAGAAGGACTTATCAGTGACATATCATCTGCAAAACTAAAATTGTTAAGAAACGACACATTTGGTGGCAGACGTAACCCTACGTAACACTGGCCCAGTATACGATTTAACTCGTCTATGTATATATTATATAACAAAGGGGAAAGAATACCTCCCTGCCTCACTCCATTGGTTACATGGAAAGCGCTGGATATTACACTTCCCCATCGCACATAATACAACTGTTTGCCATACCAGTTAACTAAAGTGTGAACTATGAATAGTTTCCTATGAACGACTGGTTAGAGAGTTATACAACATTGTCTGTAGAGGAAACTTACTGGGTAAATTACCGAATGGCCTAAGAGTAGGTCAGTTTAAACAAATTTTACGCCACGTGTCTTTGTTAAAGTTTTGCGCTTTGCTACTAAAAGCTTCAGTGTCATGGAAATCGATATGTGGATGAATCTTAGCAGTTGCAGCAACATTTCGCCAAAATTAATTCCCTCTGACCAATATTTCATACTTAGGTAATTCCTATGGTGTGGGAGTTATCCTTTGCCAGTGATGTCAGTAAAGCTGGGATAATTCTTATACTAAAGCTTTTTAGTTAACTTATACATAAGTGGTATAATCTTAGGTACAAATGGCCAGATAGTAATGCCACTTGGTATGGAGAGCCATCTTATACGTGTAACACCATTATGCCTAAATAAGAACTGAGGCCAACATTTTACACTTTCCTTTCTATGGCAATGATTTGCTTTTGCCTCAGTTTCTTTTATAATGTTGGTCAAAGAGTACCACAGTTTTGATCGTGGATATATCTTGCTGGGTAAAATACCTGTTTGGTAAAAGTAGTT